>JBCJKH010007820.1:49674-67707 GCA_039877255.1 Loriculus beryllinus | reverse complement strand
AACCCCACAGGGACCCATATAGATCCATAAACCCCATAGTGACCCATAGGGATCCATAAACCCCATAGCAACCCATAGGGACCCATAAACCCCACAGTGACCCATAGAGACACATAAACCCCATAGTGACCCATAGGGACACATAAATCCCATAGCAACCCATAGGGACCCATAAACCCCAGAGCGACCCATAGGGATCCATAAATCCCATAGCAACCCATAGGGATCCATAAACCCCACAGTGACCCATAGGGACACATAAACCCCATAGTGACCCATAGGGACACATAAACCCCATAGTGACCCATAGGGACACATAAACCCCACAGGGACCCATATAGATCCATAAACCCCATAGCGACCCATAGGGATCCATAAACCCCACAGCAACCCATAGGGGCCCATAAACCCCACAGCGACCCATAGGGATCCATAAGCCCCATAGTGACCCATAGGATCCCATAAACCCCATAGCAAACCATAGGGACCCACAGACCCCATAGTGACCCATAGGGACCCATAAACCTCATAGGGTCCCATAAACCCCACAGGGACCCATAGGGATCCATTAACCCCATAGCGACCCATAGGGATCCATAAGCCCCATAGTGACCCATAGGGACCCATAAACCCCATAGGGACCCACAGACCCCCATAAGGACCCCACAGCCCCCCACAGGCCCCATAGCGGCCCCATAGTGCTCACCCCCGTACTGCCCCATCTGTGGGGCCGCCAATGAGATGAAGCTGTGCACGTTGTGGTTGGGGGTCGTGGCCAAGAGCGCCCGGCAGATGAGGCCCCCTGTGCCCCATAGAGCCCGGTGAGACCCATAAGAGTCCCACAGAGACCCATAGAGACCCCACAGAGACCCATAGAGACCCACAGAGACCATAGACACCCCACAGAGACCCCAGAGAGACCCATAGAGACCCACAGAAACCACAGACACCCCATAGAGACCCCACAGAGACCCCATAAAGACCCATAGAGACCCACAGACACCCCATAAAGACCCACAGACACCCCATAAAGACCCACAGACACCCCATAAAGACCCATAGAGACCCCACAGAGACCCATAGAGACCCCACAGACACCCCACAGAGACCCATAGAGACCACACACACCCCATAGAGACCCCATAGAAACCCCATAGAGACCCCATAGAAACCCCATAGAGACACCATAGACCAGCATTGGGGATCCTCCCATAGACCCCCCATGGAGACCACCCCGAGCTCCCATAGCCCCATTGACCCCATAGCCCCTATGGGTCCCCACTGACAGCCATTGACTTCAGAGTGTGCCCCACAGCGCCCCATAGCTCCCCATCACCCCCATTGCCCCCCATTTAGTGCTTGGTAGGCTCCTCTTGGTGCTCAGCACTGACGTGAAAGGATATGGCTTTCCTGCTGACTTCAGCGAGAGGTAGAGCTGTTCAAACAGTTTTCCCTGGCGTTGCTTTATTCATATGCATCTCCACGTGAGGCAGGGTTAAAAGGCTCGGTGCCCTTCCTGACTCTGTGCTGTTTGAAAGCAGTGGTGGGGGGCAGCGAGGGGACAGGGGAGGCGTTAATACACAAGGAGAGGCTGAAACTAAAAGACTAGCCTGCGCTGCATGTTCCCACTGCTCGGCAAGTGTGACTCACACGCGTACAACACATTTGCGTGCCGGTTGCGCGACTTGTCCCTAGAACGCTGCGAACTTTTTATAGCTGCTCCCACTTGCTGCAGTGTCACCTGCTGGTGAGATCAAAGTACTCAATAGCACGCTCCCCCGCGCCACACTAAACAAAGTCACCGAAGCCCTTGAAAACTCCTACAGATGTTTCCTCTCTGAAGACAAAAGGATATTTTTCTCCCCTCCCTTCCTCCTTCACACCAAAGAACAAATCCTATGCCTCGCTGAGTTTGTACCTCCTCAGATTAATTGGCACTAATGCAAATGTTCGTGGCTGTGTGGGGGATGTTGCTGAGAGCATAATGGTTGTTGTATTTGCTTGCATGTGGTTACTCCACTTCAGCTGTGTAATTCATTGCTTTATAAAGTGCTTTACAATGTGCTACAGCACAGGAAGCTAATCATATGCCGTGGCAGACAATACAGCAGAGATTCGGAGTCTCCTAAGGTCCATGCCCTGAAGGCCCCAGCCCTTTTTCATCAGAAGTCCCCCTCGAGTGAGTGTCTATTTTGCCACCTGGAACAAACTCTTAGAACTGCCAGAATGTCTGGAGCTTTTCTGCCTGCTCCCCGTGGGATTCCCTTTCATTCCTTTTTGGTCTAATTCCCCTTCCCTTCACTCCCACCCTGAGTTTCTCTCCCTCTTTTTAGGCATCTTATTGGCAGAGTACTCCAGGCATAGCAAAATAAAAGATGTACAAGAGTTTCCATTCTAAGGGGGTTATTTTGAGTTGCTTATGTTTCTGGCTGCAGTTTTAAGCATTTGATATCAAGCCCAGAAGCAATTTTTTAATTGGAAAGTGCAAGATGAGATAGGTACAAGAACAAAGATTTCTTAAAAAATTACACTTCCAACTGTGGGAATGGATTGGTGTTTGGTTCTAAGGTATCTCTCTGTTCTTCTGGTGCAATTAACTGTTATGTCCTGGTGTTCACAGGGTGTTTTCTATGTACTCAGACTCTGCTTTCCAGGTACCAAACTACACTGGTGCCGTGCTCGCATTTCTAGCTTAGGAAATCTCTCTCTCTTTGACCAGTAGGATGTTGAGGAAAAAGGTGAGCTCCTCCAATAGACATGGAAGAAGCAGTAAATTTGCCCAGTGGGTTGCACAGGTTTTTGCCTTGGTCTAGTGTGCTGGCCTAGCAGAAGCTGAACCATATAGAAGTTCATCGCTTAATTTGTTTTCTTAAAAGAATAAACAAAATTCTATTAAAAACCCTACATGACAAGACTATCAAACTGCAAACACTCAAAGGCTAAGGAAATGACAAAATTGAGCTTGCCTATTCAGCCTTAATTCTGTTTCCTCTCTTGTATAGTTACAATAAAGTTTAATTAGATTGTCACATATTATTTTGGGGAGGTGTTGGAGCTGCGTTCCTGTCTCATTCATTTTGCGTGTTAATGTGGCACAAGGCAGTTTTTCATGAACCACTAAGGGCCAGAGTACCTCACTTACTTCAGGGGCTCTATGGTGTATCATAAATAAGACTGGTGTTTGTAGACAGGCAGGAGCTGTATGGCACACTGTGAATGTAGAATGGTAATGAAGAGTTTGGATAATGATGGGGTAACCACGTTCTCCTTCACCCTGCCAGCCACCAACTGCTATTCCAGTCCTTCCAGTTCACAGCTGTGGAATACCAAGCTGATACTCCCATACCAGCTATCTCCCTAGCACACAAATATCCCTATACTCCAATTGCCTGGGAACCATTTAGCAGAAGATGTCAGGATGTTATGCGTTCTAATTTGAGGCCAATCCTAAGGGACACGCTGTCTTTCTTAAGTTCTCTGTAGTAAATTACTGCTGTGGGAATGACAGCTGCTGTACTGGGTCCTTTGCTTTAATAATTATAATCTTGCTGCATGGTTCTTCATAGTGAGAGAAGTTTCTCCCTAGATGAACATGCCAAGGACTCATTCTTTTTTCATTCTTAGGCAGTGGTAAACATGAAATTCAGTTTCATGCAATAGAATTAATTCATATTCAGGCAGTCATTACTGTTCTCAGCAGATGAAAGGTTTATGGCCACTTATTTGAGGGGTCACCTATCAGTCTTCCCCGAAGTAATTGCTGGTAATTGCTCCTGTGATAAAGACAGTGTGTTTCCCCTAAATGTTTTTCTGTTTATTTCTGGTTGGTTTTAAGTGCTGGAGTGAGTTTTCCTTTTAACTACAAATGCTGCTCTTTGAAATTGGAGTGAATGACAGTAGAACTTACGCATAATAACAGAAGGCATCTCTGCTCCTGTAATTTCACTTGCCTGCCTCCCATGTTCTTCTGCAACCATAGCAAAATGCTGAATAGCTTCAGTATTTCATCTTCAGAAAGCTGGAAAATATAGCCAAGGACACAGAGCCACACTGAAATGAGAAAGGGCTCCCAGAGCACTGAGAAATGTTCCAGTTCTTTTAGGTTCAGCCAGCCCTTTTCTGTTTGTTGCTTCAGCTTATGTAAATTACTAGAGTTCAAGTAGATTTAATATTTATCATTCAAGACAGGAAGGGTCAGCCCCCCTTTCTTCTACATTCCCTCTACTGCAAAAGTGTAGTTTCAGTAAAATGTCAGCATCTGTGATTTAAATACATTTCAACAAGAAGATTTGCAAATTGTTTTTTTCGCTGTCTCTTCCCCAAAGTGTTTCTTATTTTTTCTCTCTCAAATAGTAAGATTTAAGGAATATAGAAAGATGACTACAGTTGCTACATAACAAGGCTTAAAGTCTGTTTCCTTTTTTAAAGCTTTTAAAGTTCTTAAGAGGCTTTGGACAAATTTCTGAATAAGGTACATCACATTAATAATGATGATCTGTAAGTGTCCGACAGGATCACTCTGTAAGATCACCTTTGTAAGACAAGATCAAGAGATGAAGTAGCAAAAGTATTGACTTGTTCTTATTTATTATTTGGAGACCTCACTGCTTGCACTGAAAGAATGTGTACACCCCATTGTGCCACACGCTGAGCACCATGAACTCCTATGATCTCTCCTTATTTTAACAATAAATATGAGCACTGAGCGACTTGTAAAGCTGTGTGTGATGTCAGTAGCAGAGCCATACTAAAACCGTGTCCTTGATTTACTTCCAAAAGACCAAGTCTTGGACTGGTCTGGGACATGATATGGCTGGTCTGGGACTGGTCATACCAGCATTTTCTGGTGGAATCATCAGTTCGTAGAGAATAAAGGCTTTTACTAGAGAATTACTACATCCAGTTACAGAGTGTACATTCTTCACAAAGCAGGTTCAGCACCACTCCACTGGTCCCATTTGGGTTTTGAAAAGCAAGTTCTATGCTATTCCACTCACCTTTCTGGACTTCTTTGTTCAGGATCACCAGACACTTGACTTTATTTTCCTTTGTGCATCAGGTTTTAGAATATGTAGTGATTTTGGACATCTGTGCATCTATCCGTAGTTTTTTAATGGCATCCTTCAGCTGCTCCCACATGGTTTTGTTGTGCAGGCTTTGTCCTGCTGTTTATTCCTCTTAGTTCTGGCTTCACAGAGGACTGCAGGACCCCTTTTCTAAGCACCTTTCCTGGTTCTTGATCTCTCACAGGTTAGTCACTGCCTGACAAATGCTCCAGAGCCCTACATTTATAATCATTGTGGGTCAGATCAGAAATTCATGGATGTAGTTCTTGCTCTCTATTAGCCTCCATTTCCTTCTGTCATGGGTAATGCTCATATAATCAAGATACATTTTTTAATTGCAAAATGGCAGGGTTTTTTAGCGTACAGCTTACATTTTTGTGGTCTTGATGCAGTTTCAGTGATATTGAAAATCTTATCTGGAAAAGATCCAGCTGTTATAATTCAAATTTCACTGTAAAATCTCATGTATCAGGTATGATACATACCACCAACATTTTTGTTGTTTTCACTGTATCTCAGTCCTCTGAGATGTGGTGCATAACTTGTAGCCTGTCTCCTGATGCTTGGCTTTGCAGGAAGCTACTAGTGTGTGAAAGGATCTTCAAGTTAGAATCTGGCTGGGTGTGGGGGTCACAAGATGAGAGGCTCTGATAATAAACAGTGACTGGGGCTGATCTTGCAGGTGATCATGCTAGATGTTTTACCAGGTGAGGTATAGCACTGTGACCTTGTCACCCATTAGGTGACTTGATAGACAGGAGGACTTGGGAATATTAAGCATTAGAAGAGAAGAAAGCTGAGATGTCTGTTCAAGCCAGATTCACTGTGCATCAAGAAATTCTTTGCTGTGAAGGTGGTGAGGCACTGGAACAGGCTGTGCAAGGAAGCAGTAAATGTTCCATCCCTGGTGGCGTTCAACGCCAGGCTGGACGGAGCCTTGGGTGACATGGTCTAGTGTGAGATGTCCCTGCCCATGGCAGGGGGGTTTGAACTATGTGATCTTAAAGTCCTTTTCAACCCAAACCATTCTGTGATTCTATGATCATTGTGACCCTTCTAGAAAGTTGGTGGCGGGAAGGAGAATTTCATATTTCTTCCTCCCATTCAGCCCTTAAAACAACACGGTAGAGCCTTATTACAAAAAGAGTATTCAAAAATCTATCAGCTGCCCCGCTAACATTGCTTTTTGTTCTCTCAAGCATTTTGTATTTTCATTTTGCTTGAACACTTCAGCTGCTTTCATTCGTTTCACTTTCATTTCGGAGCCCCTCTCTGGGTTGCCTGCAGTAGGCCAAGCGCTGTGGTGTTTGCGCTTTCAGGGCTGCGGAGGAAACCATTACCTTAAAAACAACAACAAAAAAAAGCAGATATTTTCTTCTGATAGGCCTCATACTGTAAGAAAACTCTGGAGCGTGCAAAGAAACGAATATGAAAGTACGTGTGTATTTGTCCCTCTCTGATCAGTCACAGCTTGTTGAGGGAAGGCTGTGCGTGAGGGAGAACTGATTGAGCTCAGTGCCACAGCTGGGCTGGCAAACTAGTGCCTGCAGGGGCAGCACGAGGGAAAGAATTAAAATCAATTGCACACAAAATCTCATACTCCCTTTTTAAGCTGCTGCAGCTGGGGAAGTCAGGGAAAGGAGACAGTGAGCAGAGTGAGGAGATGCACAAACACAACTGCAGGGTGCAGGCGGAAACAGTGTTTGGGAAGGGGAAGCTTTAGTTAAAAGCTGAGGAAAATGGCAAAAGGTTATAGGTTTATTCCTGAGTGGAGTCAGAGATTGAAGACTTTGCTGTCACGGTCAATGGAGGAGAGCAAAGTCTTCTGTCTCTTCCTGAGAGCTGCTTGGAGAAAGTAGGAGAAATGCAGAAAGGCCAAGCATGATGGTTAATGTAGGGAGGAGGGGACTGGGAAACACATGGTGCTTTGGGGCAGCTGAAGAAGAGATATTTTGCAAGCTGGCTGCTTTAGTACAGTGAGATAGAGGGAAGGGTGGTCAACAGTTCTTGTCTGTGGTTCACTCAAAAGCTGGAGTTGCTCTCCCTTTTGTTATCAGTACAAGTGCTCCAAAGCACTGCTTTCTTAAGACTGTACTCTTTTGAGCTGTAAGAAGAGGAAATATAAAATTGGTCATATGATGGCTTTGAATCTCGGTGGATCTATCCAATGGCTAAAAAAAAATACTTCAAATAAGAACAACTAATTAATGAACACTATACAGTATATATTTGCAGAATGATAGTTCCTTTCCGCCACATTTTCTCCTTAAAATATTGTATGTGACCAGTATTAATATCTGTGAATTAAATGGTAACCATTTGCTTACATTGACTAATGACACATATGTAGTATGACATACTACATGACTAATGACTATGATCATTACATGTGAATAGCCCTTAGGTGCATACTGGTTTTGTGGAAGCAAATGCAAAATAGTACCACAGCTGTAAATTAACTGGAATCACGAAACCCTTAACAGGTTTCCATGTTGGACTTCAGTGTCCTCCAGGGGCAGGTGTTGTTTTTTCTCCGAGCTCTGTGTGCAGGGCTGGGTAGACAGTGGAAGTTTGCACAGCTTGTGCAGTGGTTAAAAAGCCCCAACCCCTAAAACTACCATCTGAATTTAATTCATTCATTAGATGGTGTGTGTGAGCACTGATGCTAAAAGTCCTTTAGGAGATGTCACATATATCTGACCTGAGAAGTTAGCAAAAGTTCAGGGTACTGCTGCTGCTCTTTTGTTAGGAGAAGAGATGGATGAGGCAATCAGGTGGTCTTGATGAAATCTTATATTATGACAAAGAATGCACGAGGAACTGCTCCTTTGAACCCATGAGCGTTTCAGGCAGGAGATAATCTCTTTACGCACAGGGTCAGGTCTCTCTGCCCCAGCCCCTGCTCATCCAGATGCTTATTCTTTCCTCTTTTGTCAGAATAGTGACAGGGTCTTTTTTTGTCATCTTCCTCAGCTTTTCTGATCTTGCTGTTTCTGTCACGCATCATCCCTCGCAACATAATTGCCTCTCTGTCCACATGTGTCTTTGTTTTGGGAGATGGCATGTAGTTATGTTTGGGGTGGAGATCGTTAGTGTTTCAAACATCTGGCTTCATAAGGAACCTTAATGGCTTCTCTGAATCTATTCTGAATGAAAGGATGAAGTGTTACGCCCACCATCTTCCACTAGCTTTTACCCAGCTCCTAGCAATAAAATGACTGGAAGCTGCATAACCTGTCAGACTGCTTGTTAAAGAAGATGTCAGGACAGGACTATTGAACCTCTCTACCCAGAGGGGGACATGTGGCGACTGACCTATACAGCAACTTGTGTTGCTGTGTCAGAAAAGCAAAGTTCAGGAAACTCCTTGTCTTATAAAAGGGGGTAGACTACATAGATGGAAGAGCAGAGAGACATTTCCCTCAAGGCAGTGGGAGGGATTGCCCTGGAAGGGATGTGTTGCTCTGACCTTGTACACTGCCCTCCTCCCCAGCAGCAGGCTCTGGGTGCAAGGCTCTGAGGAAGCTGCCAGCACCATTCCTCTACATCCAGGAAGGTTTCAGACAGTATCATAGCTCATGGCAGCTTGACATGTCTCTGTGCACTGTGGGGTCATGTGTAAATCAAATCCCCTTGCCCTGAGAGGCGATGACTTTGTGTGGTATGAACCAATATATGTCCTGGAAGAGTGGCTTTGAAATACGTATCTCTTTAATGTGTGTGCAGATGGGGAATTATATCATGTAAATGCTAATTTACACGCATTGGAGACACAAGTGAGTAGTTAGTTCATCCCCTGACACCAGAGGAGAGTCTTGGATAGAAAGTACATGAGATATTAAACAGATATAACACTTAACCTCAGCTGCTGATGCATGTGAAAGTGACACCATTACTGTTTTGGTGGTGGTGGAAGAACAAGACACAGTGGTGCTTCTGAAGGTTTGTGATACAGTGCTAACAGGATGTGTCAAGGACCTTGTACCTCAGCCATGGGAGCCTTTTTACTGGGTGGAAATTCAAGAATAGGAAGCGTAGGTAAGCTGCTGTGAGGATAGCTGAATAAACTGACGTAAAATATGATCAGTTCCCAGGCTGCCATATGCCTGCTTCTTATTTCCTTACTCTAAGGCAGCAGTGTACTCCCCTGTGGAGCCTTAATTTCTGGTTGTTTGTATGGAGGCTCTTAGTGGTTTCTGGCAAGTTGTGTCCTCCAAAGTAAGACTGAGCCAGTGGAAGAGAGCTGCTCAGCAGCATGCTACAGAAATGCATTATACATGTCATTGTACAGCAGGGTTCCTGACAGGAAACAAACAGAAGTGGTACTCCATGAATAGGAAAAATAGGTAACAATATAGTTTTATAGGTCTTGTCATCCCTGGGTCTTACAGGATATTGTAGAGAGGGGAATTATGTAAAATTAGATAATATGGTGCAAGTATTATGGCCATTTTACTAACAAAAGGAGCACTGAAAAGTTAAGGCAGTGTTTTCAAAAGCCTTTCTATGTGCTCAGTTTAGTATGTTCTTTAATCTTAATGGTTTCTTATTTGGAGAGGGCTGAAAAATGAGTGAGTGTGTGTATGTGAAAGTAGAACACTGTCCAGGCTATCTACCAAACACATCAGCAACATGGGGCAACATGGGATTTGTCAATCATATTGTGTGTCCAACTTTCTTGTTCTGTAAAAGTCTAAATTTGCTCCTCAACAGCTACTATTGAAGGCATCAGAGACTTGAATTAACCAGTGTTGAAAAATCAGGCTGGGGTCACACTAAATCTAGTCCCCACATGTGGCAGCTGCATTTGAGGGGAAAAAAGAAAAGGGAAAAATAAAAAAAGAAAGAAGCATAAGTGATGTTTTTTCACTTCAAGGTGAAAGAGAAGCACACTGCAATCAATGAGAGCATTGTTTTAACCTCTCCATGCTGCTACCCTGAATGTAAATTGTACCACTTCTCAGACAGGTACCATTTCCCAGACAGATACCACTTTTGATTTTGCCAAATCACTTGATATAAAGTGTATTGGCAGAACAGCTAATACTGTCTTTCAAGCATATTCCTGGGATGTGAAGTTACTTGCTGTGTTGTAATTCAGAGGTGTGCCATTTGTTTATGAATGTGTGAATGCTCATACTTGTTCCTGTGTTAAGCCCTCTATGCATCAGGTTTATGAGTCTAATAGTCTTCTCAAAAGAATTACCTCATTGGATGGGACAGATTGAAAAAGTACCTTCAGCTTTGGAATATATTTATATATCGCTGTGAACGTTAGTTTTCCTATTTAAATTAATGCTCTATTGTGTTTCTTTTTGTCCATAGTACAACAGAGACAAATTCTGCAATTAAATCAGAATAGTTTATTACAGATGACACTAATAATTGAGCAGAGACATTGGAAAATAACTCTTCCCCTTTACAACAGGTGTGCACAAGTGTCAGAAAATTATCTTGGATATAGAAAGTCACATTACACTAAACGAAGTGCATGAATCCTTAATCTGGATGATGGGAGGATGTTGCTGGCAGGAACAAAGGTCATTTTAGAGTCCCAAAGTCTAATGAGTGGTAACGAAGAGTAGAAACTGAAGCAGCAGCCTGTAAACCTGTGACACTGGTATAGGCTTGGCTGAGATATTAAGCCAAGAGTTATAGGGACATTTAATCTTATGTATGGAACCAAAAGAGCTGAGGAAAATTTACTGTAAGCACTCTTATATCTAGACTTCACCTCAGTATTTCTTTCTGATCTCATTTCTGGCAATTAATGTGTAAGAGAGGGACCGCATTAATTTTCAATCCAGAAATATGTGGTACCTTTGTTCTAATCCACGTAACTTCAGTGCAGCTGGTAAGATATGAGGGAAAAGGAGGCAACCAGACTGTTTTTGTAGGCAAGCTTTAAAATACCTTTTCCACTAAAGCTAAGAATGACTATTTAGGCCACATTCACATTAGGAAATAAAATACAGTGTTTCTTCTGCAATTTGAACCTGCCATTTCTCTCTCTCTGCCCCACTATGAACTCTCAGAAGTTACCCACTGTTGAGCCCAGTGAGAGGAAGGAAAATTAACCTATACATTTTGCATGAAGCGATTACATCGGCAGAAATGTTGTTACGGGTAGCACTTTCACAAGTGCCCAGCTGGGATACCAGAAGCCCAGTAACAGCTTCTCTGCTTTTGAAGGTGTGATGTTTTGCATCAGTCTGTCCTCGAGGTATGTGGAAGGCTTCCACTGACGAGCTGCAGCTGCATGGTGGAAATGAAGGCCTCTGTAATTTATTTCTTACCTGCTGTTAACAGTTGCAACCCCAAATTTACTCACAATGACTTTTTTAAATTTTTTTTTTTTTTTTTTTTTTTTTTCCCTAAGGCACAAGAGGTTTTACATGTGCCACTGCACAAATACTTTCACTGGAGGTATCAGGGATATGGAAGCCACTTTTGCCTTGGCCACCACTTTGGGGGATATGGGCAAGCTACTTGAACTAGTGCAGACCCTTTTAAGGGGCATTGCAGTTATTTGTCTCTCAATGATATAATGAGTTGCGACTTGTGAATACCTTGAAAAGAATTTGGAGGGAAAATGTTTCATATAAATGTCATTTAAAAATATTATTATATTGGCCTTTAGAACAAATGAAATATGGGTAACTTGGTATAAAGTAAAATGAAAAATTAGAGGCAGTATTTCAGCACTAGAGTTCCTGCTGGTTCCAGCTGTAATGGAGACAAAGCTCAGCACCTTATTATTGCTCACTTAAATTTTAAACAGATGTCAAAAGAAAATCTTGTGGTAGAAATGTCTGAGCTGCTTTATGTGATACCCTCCTATACAACTAATTGCAGATTTTGGAATTCCTGTTCCTAATACAGAATTTTGTAATGGCATATCTCAAAGTGCTCCACAAAGTTCATGGCTTTTGTTCTGCAGATCAGGGAGCATCTTGGCTTTGAATGTGAAGGGTCACCTGGGGATTCAGAGAGTGATAGCTGAGAAGAGAGCTCCTGCCTCCAGAATCCCAGGGGAGCTCTACCCAAGAGACTGTTTTGCCTCTCTGAACCTCCCCAATTAGCATTTGCCTGAGCCCTGCTTCTCACTCCTTTTCTACTTCCTTGCAAGTGTTAATTTTGCTAGCATTGTTCAACAGCATCTTAAAAATATCTTTGGCACTGGAGGCATTTTTCAGTTCACTGTTTTGTTGGCTTTCTCAAGTGCTTGCAAGGAGTCCTTCTCTTCCTGAGATAACAGCCTTGCTGAGGTCTAATAGTTCAATTCCTAAATACTGCATCCCTTTTAAAAGACACACCAAAAAGAATACAAAATACCACATATAAAACAATATTTTGGAATATAAAGAAGCTTACTTGGATTAGTATCCCACAATAACATGATTATTTCTCTCAAAACCAGTGTTACTTATTTTCCTGTTTGAAATATCCTGCTTTGCATGTGTTTTTTTTTTTTTTTTTTACGTTTATAAAACAATTGGTTTTGCAGCAATCTACAGCAAAAATATTCAGAGACCCCTATGCATTTCTGCCTGATCTGCTACATTTCTTCTCTCCAAAAGAAAAGGGCTTTGGATGCTTTAAATACAGCAGTCAGCATCCTTCGAAGGACAAACTTAAAAATTAGCTAAATAGCTAAAATGCTGATGGTTCAATTTGTAACTATTTAGGGTTGATGACAGCTGAAATAAACTGGTTACACAACTAGAGCATCTTTCAGGAACACATTTAAGAACATGCTTAAATTTGAGCTTACGCGTAAGGTCTGAGATTTTAAATATTTTCCTAAATTAGATCTTTAGTTTCCTGAGAGTTTATATACAAGGGATTTCCCTCAGCAATATGAGTATTTCTCTGAACACTGCCAGGGCAAAGGGGATGTGAGGCTAAAGTTTAGCAGGGGGGCCTCACTTCCATTTTTTTGAGGTTTTGCCTTAAGCATAACTTCGCTTCAGAAGGCTGCATCTTGTTCACTCTGGCTTTCTCTTGTTTGGTTTGGAAGATGTAGCTATGTATTTCCTTAAGTCCTTATTAATGTGGAAAAACATTCTTTTCATGCTCGTAAAAAACAGATGCATCCCAGCCAGGACCAGAACATATGTGACTGGTTGCATCCTCTTTACAACATATTGCTGTGTGAAATAAGGAACATGAGACAATCATCACTTTCCAGTCTCTCCGGACTGCGATGCCAGAATGAAGGCATCCATCCATTTTTTCCCCTCATCCTTTTTTTAGTCCTTATTCTCCCATACTGATTAAATATGAATAGCCATTTTATTGCCAATTCTGTTAGCTGTGATCATGTGTTATTATGCTATTAAAGGAAGTTAAATGAAAGTAGCCAATGCAGACCTTTGCTTGTCTGTTGCCGGCCTGCAGGTTGAAATGTTTCACTGTTCATTTTTTTCTCTTGTTAATAAATGAGACATTTAATTCTTTCATTTAATAATCTTGATCTTGAGGTTTGATGGTGGAGACTTTCTAAGAATCCCAGAAGGGATTAGTCATTTTGCAGTGCCAAAGCTCACTGTGCATAGGAGGGTGCTACTAGTGATGTGGGAAAAAAAAAACCCCACAACGAAACAGATAGTAAAATGTTTATGCGGGTTTTTTTATACCTTGTGTTGCTGTTGTTTTAATAGAAGGTGATATATTGACTGTAACTGATCATATCTCTGGCTGCACAGGACGGACTCAAGTGTTCTCACATGAAAAAATCCCTCTGGAAACATTCACACATTTTCTGTTTAGTTGTGCTTTATCTGTTTCTCTTTGTTCAAACAGAACCATGCTTTTAAAAGCTTTGGACATACACCTGGCCATACATAAAAACCACACCTAACTTGCATCTGTAATTAACCTTTTTAAATGGTATTGTTATCTGCACACATAGTTGCCCAGTTTCCATATGTGCATACCGGGCTCCAGTTCTAGAACTTTACAATAAATAGGTTTACCAATTAATTTGGTGAATATCAGGTAAAATTCCACATGTACAGATAAGACAACCATTTTCTCATGTCTTTCATGTCCAGTGATCTTTAAAATACAAGCTTGACTTGGACACACTGGGCAGCTGGATGCATTATCCACTATTTGCCCCTGAGTGAACAGTTACTCTCTTATGCCAGGAGAAGATGGCTAGGTCTGGCTCACTGACAGTAAAGAGAGAAAGAAACTTTTTCATCTATTGGTTCAAATAAAGAGTGAGTGAATAAACTTAGTGAGGCACGTAAAATACATTGAAAGCTGAGAGGAATTAGGTTTGCATTATAGAAATATGATACGTCTTTGAAGAGTCTGTTATTTCCTTCCCTTTCTTCCTGATTTATTTACTAACTTCTGGGCAAACTTGTTTGCCATGTGGTGCAAATCGAATTGAAACTGCTGAATTTCCCTGCCTGCTCAGGGTACCTACTGTTAGAAAATCTGCAGAACTTTTAGAATTAGCAGGCACACAAAATGTTTATCTCACTTGTTAGCTTGGTAAAAGCCCACTGACTTTCTGAAATCACAGCAGCGAGCTGTAAATGATGTGTGAAATGAAGAGGCTTTGCTCATCCAGCAAACACAGAAAACTTCGAGGAAGCTGTGCCACCGGACTAGGCTTGGTGGAAACGAGGAGAACAGCTGTGATAAAAGCGGAATTAAGCGCAAAATATACCGGCAAATACAGAAAATAAATCAAGTTTAATGTAATTTTATGTTTTTTCTATGCAGGTCCTTTTTTTTTTTTGTTTTCCTTTCTGTCTTGCTCTGTTTCTTTTTGTACAGAGAGTTGCATCGAGGACTGTGTAAAGCTGACTGGTTCTGGTTTGTGTGACTTGCATGAAGTTTTAAATTTGAAATTATTGATTTGTGCGTCGTGTTCCAGTACGTTCTGCTGCATCAGGAGCTTTGTTTTGTTTCTGTTCATATCTGTGTGCTTTAGTGAGAAACAGCTTTAGCAGGGAGCCTGTGGTAGAAATCTGACTTGGAGAATGAGTGCCAGTTTGAGGGGAAGGATCATCCATCTTTCCTGCCTTCAACCTTCTGATGTTCTGCGAAAGAAGGGGAAGCATATGGGGGTTAGAAAATTGAATGAGGCTGAAACTAAAGGGTGGGCCACACTTTCAGGTTAGACAGGCATATATTTTAAAGAGCCTTTGCAGAGGAACCAGATGCTGAATCCCTTGTGGCTGTCACCACCCTAATGGAAAAAGGAGGAGTAAGGCGAAGGTGAGAACCACGGGATCTCCGTGCTAGTGGGTGCCAGTAGGGATCAGCCATCTCTGGCCCTTCCAAAGTTTATTCTGTTTCTATACCTGCCATCCCTACCCCACACACTTGTTGGCTTAACCCCATTGAACACAGGTGGACCTACGCATGCTGGAATAAGTGACGCATGCCATTACGTGAATGATCCGTTTAAACATTAATCCAGGGGAATCTCAATATATAACTAGAGTAGTTGCTAGGGCTTCACACAGTGTGAGGGTCATAGCACGGCTTCTAGATGGGCTCTAGCTTGCACTGCTCAGTTCCAAGTATAAGGACATCAGGCATGTGATTGTCTGTCCATGTAAATTTACTTCAAATGGTGCCTTGCTAAGCACTATTAGATTTTGAGCCCTTTGTGTAAAGATGCTAAGCAGCTATACCTGTCCCAGTATCCAAGCTTTGAACTGGGGTTTTTCATTATAATAAATTTTATTTACAAAAGCCCCAAGACGGTCTGTTGCGATGATTCCTAACAGTACAGTTTACAATATTTTTTTTTGCTGTGTTTTGGCTTGTTACTGTAAAATACTGTGACAGATGGAGCATCATCTGTCAACAGTTCCTATCTGACACGAAGTAGAAATTATTGCTATGATGAAATTATTGATCCTGTATCTTTACATTCAGGAGCAAAGAGGATCTTATACTAGACTGAATAAATCAAAAGCAGTCTAGTTTAGGATCCAAAAAGGATTTTACTCTAGGAAGACTCTTAGTGACTGGAGGTGGAAAAGATTTTAGTCTTGGCAGACACAGCCAGATAAAAGCTAATTTCTTTTAGCTGTCTTATTGCTTTCTATGGTATGTCAACACTAGTATGGATGTATCCATGAATCTTCAGTGTGTGTTTTTTCAGGCAGATAAGAACTATGGAAGATTTAGGGTTTTTTGTGTGTGCCTGTTCAGGTTATTTTCTTTGCTAGGAGCCAGCACATTTCTCTGTATAAGATCTCTGAGTGAGGGAAGAGCCTGACTAGCTAGGCTTGAAGTCAGAAGAATCATGAAAGACAAAAGCATCATGAAAAACAATTAACAAAAAAGATTTGCTTTTCCAAGAGCTGTGTCACACAGATTGGATGTGGCACTAATGTGGCCTAATGTGACAGCTATTATAGTGTTAATGCCCTCTTATTAGTGCTCAAACCCAGGATGCCTCCTCATTTTAATGACCAGTGGCTTTTATCGCTGATTTGCTACATCATTTGCTAATATTCTTGCTGTAAGTAGATGGAGTAACAAGAAAAGGCTAAGCTGAAATAATAAGAAGGAAGGAAATGTGAGGATGTGGCTCTTACCAGTGATGGTTCTTGTGCCTAAATGTATGTTCTTAGACTGACCCTACTAGTGGAGAGGGGAGCTTGTTTGAGCACAGGCAAATGCAGCCAGTTTCAGACAGTCAGTAAAAATGTCTTGTTTGTAGCATCCTGAAAGTGTTGGAAAGGTGAGTAGAAGTCTCAGGCTGTTCTTCATTAATTTTTGCTCCATTTGTGTGATATTTAAGAGTTTGTACAAGATATAGCTGAATGAGCGCATTCCTTAAAGCTACCCTGCCTAGGACATGTAAGAAATGACCATTCTTTTTCCTTCAACAAATAGTGATGGGTTTTGGTTCTTTGTGTGATTATCCCCAAAGAAAACATGCTGCCTGAACATCTTCAGTTTTGTACTAGATCACCTGTAAACCTTGATCTGAATCTTGACAGCATGGTTTTTTTAGCACATTCCTTATCATGCTTTTTGCATATGCTTTTTTTATTTTTATGAAATAAAAAGAAATGTCTCTGCCTCCTATTTAAACTAGAAGGACACAGGCTTTTTACTCAAAAAGAAAAAACAAACCCAAACCCAAGAAAGAAGTCCAGCCACATTTGTGGACAGTGATTTGGATTAGTTGTTATTTTTTTTTCATATCTACCTGTCCATTCCCAACAGTGATAGGGAAATACTGTTCATTAGGTGATTAACAAAAGTTTAGAGTGGCGTGGAATTGCACTGAGGTGGATTTTCCTGCCAGAGAGTCTATTAGTAAATGCTTTTATGGGACTTTTCACTCTTCCAGAGTGAATAAGTAAGTCATGCATCCACAGTCTTGCAAAGCAATCATCTGTGAATTGTACATGAAGAAAGTAGGGAAGGTATGTGTGGTGTCTGTTCCAATGGGACTATTCCCTAGCAACCACTTGCTTTGGAAATGGTATTAAAATGTACAGTTGTTGGTCATTAGGGTTAGCCTTGCAAAGCAGGCATGACAGCATTAGCAAGAAATGCTTCCTTGATTTCAATTATAATGCATAAATTATACTCTTCTTCTGTCTTATCCTTGCAACATTCAGCAACAGCATTTCCACCTTGGTCTGGGGAATAGGATTTTGCACATGGTATAACTTCCATTGCCTTAAATACGGCCTCCCCAGTTTTACCACTGAGCACTCACAATCTTCATTATTACAGTTCAGCCAGCAGAAATTAGTTGTATTTAGATCCCAATAGGCCAGAGGATGCATGCAGCTTTGAGATTTGGCTTCCATTTAGTCTTGGGAAGCAGTCTTAAAGCTTGATGATTGAATTACAAGAACTACTCACACCCCTTTTCCAACATCAGCGTTAAAAAACCAGAGCTGTCCTGGGGTATGAGAAGCAGGGAAAAAGAGAATTATGGGACTAATTGTTCCTTGCTATAAGACTA
>JBCJKH010007820.1:0-46802 GCA_039877255.1 Loriculus beryllinus | reverse complement strand
TTTTCACTCTTCCACCCCTCCACAACCTGTTTAGTTGAGGATATCCAGTGTGAGGACAACCTGTGCTATGTTTTCCTGGTGTGTCCAGGGCTCACAGTCCCACGTGAGATGATGGTGTGGGATGGAGAGGACTTGATCTGTGCACCTCTGTTCTGGCAGCACATCCTCGCCATAGGGAAAAATCACAGCATGGCACTCACAGCAGAAAGGTCCCACCAGCAGACTGTGGAAGTAAAGATTTCAGTTCTAGTTCACAAACGTGCTCTCAGGTTTTACAGCAGTATCAAAGTTTTCACGTGGGTGTGTTCTTTCTGTCTTCATGATATAAATGAATATATACGTAATGATGTGCTTTTCTGTCTGAGCAAGGACTAAATCATTAAAGCAGCCATAGATTTTAGATATTCAGAACCTAATAAATTTTTTAATAAAGGCTCTTGGTTATGTAGTTTCTAATAAAAGAGCTATTCCTGCATCAGTCCTGCTGGAGTCTGCCTTAGCTACAGTCCTTGAGCTACCAAAACGTCATAATTCCTTAGATATATTCTAAAACATCTGGAAAGCTTGATGAGAGCTAGAAAGAAATACTGTTTTGTTGTGGGCAAAGTCCCACCACACTTCTCTGAGGCTGTAGGCATCTCAGTTACAGAGTTCTGGGTACACAACAGCAGCAGAAAGACTCATCGCCTGTGTGCACAGGCAGCGCTGCTGCTGCTGGGGAGCAGGTCGTGGGGTTTGGTTGTTGTATTGACCCTCCTGTGAGACCTGGGCACTCAGGCCCAGGCAAAAAACAGTTTTTTGACTTCTCAACTGAGAATGTAGGAAACAAGTAATTAAACCACATTTCAGTTGTGCCAAGAAAGAGGAAAACCCTATGTTTTCTTATGGTCAGAAGAGTAAATTGCTATGCACTGCGAGAGGGCAGCTAGCAGGCCTTTAGGTTTTCTCCCCAGACAAGAATAGTTGCTCTTTCATTTCAGATACAAAAGTGGAAACAAATGTGCTTCTTTGTGCATATCTTCTCTGATTCAAAAAAAACAACCCCAAGCCCAAAGAGCAATGTTCTCTGCTGATAGAAATCAGCACAGCTCCAAATTTATACTGTCTGAGACACTGGCCATGGCTTTACAGCACAAGTGATCTAAAGAGTAGCACTGCAGCTCTTTTAAAGTTAGCTGGAAGCCTGTGGGGATCGGGGAGGTTGCAGGGAGCAGTGGTTTTGGAAAGCAACGCACATCTATCTCTGTGCCGCCTGGGGCAGCTCCATGCAAACCAGGGCTTTTGTGCAGAAAGATGTACCTTGGGTCCTCCTACAAATTTACTGAGCAATCTGAAGCAAAGCAAACCCTGTGCTGCATTCAGACAACCTGCTTGGGATCCATCCTTCCACACCTCTGTGATGGAGCTTTGCCTAAGTGCCTGACTGGCCCTCCGTCCCCTCTGCTGATGCTGGTGCTGGTTGCTTGTGTTTAGGTGCAGAGGGTGATGCTGGGACCGTAGCTGTTTGTTCATGCTTTGGATTTAACTATATAAAGCTGAAAAAAAACCAACCTAACCCCTTTATATTATGTATGTGCAATGGTATTTGCCTTGTAGAAAAGGCCTGAATTTCATGTGCTGACCAAAAAGGTGATGCCCCCCCCCCCCACAGTGTTTCCAGGCTGAGACAGGGGACAGCAGGAGCATGCAGCCAGTTCAGTGAGGATGTCTGGAGCAATTCATGTGGGAGATACCTGCTTTATCTCAGCTATAAGATTAGGATGTTCCTATTAGCTTTTGCAGTAAAGGAGTCCTGGAGGCAGGATTTGGAGGTGGCTGCTGAATGGGAAATGGTTTGTGGGAGCATCCCTTCTGCAGGAAGGGCAAGGTGAAGGAAAGCATGTGCTTGGTTTCTCATGTCTGCACGAGGCACATCAAATGCACAAATGGCTGTGTGAGAGCCCTTTGCTGTAAGCTCCTGTGGTTAATATTGATTTAACATCAGTAAGTAGCAGGGTGGGAGAGCATCTGTAGCAAGGCCACACTGCTGAGGGGCAAAGATGTTTCCTTGACTCCAGACTTATTTTGCCAAGGCTGAAAACAGCCTGAAACCCATAACAGTGAAAAAGTGCATTGCTCAAGAAGGGGAAAACGGGTAGCAAAGTCCTTCTGCTAAAGCCCCTTGCTACAGTGTCACTTCTGCACCTCAAGTGCTGAATGGTGGGACTGTGAAGCCTTTGGGTGTCCACACAGCCACACTTCACCAGCATTGAGCAGTCAGTGATGGAAGAAATGCTGGATTCTACCCTAAGAGTAGTACTTTTTCACTGGATTTTAATTCACAAAATGCCCCTTGCTCCTGAACAATGTCAGTAAGTGAAAAGTAGTGACAATTCTGAACATCTCTATAATCTCCCTTTATTTAGGTCCTTGCACTTCTACACATTTACCCATGCCAAGCTGGGAGTAGCTGGATTTCCCCTGACTGTTGGATTCACTGGAGTTCCACCAGTATCACACTGTGTTGGCTTCAAACTGATGTTGGAGAAGGGATGATGATGGTGATGTGCCATCTTCAGGTTCTCAGTTGACACTTGGCACTTTAAACACTGAAGTTGGGCATCATCACCCAAGCCAGATGAAATCAGGAATATTTGATGTGAAGTTGCCCAGTATTAAACTGGCAGGAAAACTGCCTTGGTCCCCAGCCTGTGTGCTCTGGTTGCTGCCTTGGCTTTGGGAAGTAAATGTCCTGGCCTTCCCGTGAAGAAACCTTGTAGATCCAATTAATGAGAAGTTGGCAGTATAGCAGCAAAAGAACATACATCAGGAGCAAATGTTCGTATATTTTTAATTCAAAGCCTTTTTTCCTGTCCAGTAACCCAATATCTGTTATAATTACTATATTATATTTATAATATATACTATAAGAAGTGGTCCCAAACTGATACGTACGATTTACCCATGCAACAGCAGATTATGCACCCTCCTCCCTGACCACAGCAACCCTACGGGCTTTTAGAGAAAAATTAGTTCCTAGAAGGCAAATATACCCATACATGCCCATGGCTATCAGCCTGGATTTCCAAATTAATCCAGAATTCCCTTAAGGGAGAAGGTGAGGAGACTTTGTTGCTGGTTTTCTTATGGCAGCATGGAGACAGATGAGGAGGAATAATAAGAGCAGTAAGGAGAAGAGAGGAAGTGAGACAGCCCTTTCTCCCCCCTCCCCTCAAGGACATACTCCGAAAACAGCCATTCCCAGGCAAACAAGAGCTTTTCTTCTGTCTGGGAGGTGATTTTTAAGGAGAGTAAGGAACCACGTGTGTTAATGCAGAGGCTCCTGTTGGAGGAAGAAGCAGCATGGAGCTGGGTGATGGGCAGTGGTGGCAGGGCAGATGGGATTGTTGTGCTGGCAGGTAATGGGAAAAATAAATGAGCCTGTGCTGGGTCGAAAACATCACAGATGTGACTGTTACAGGCTTCCTGGTGCGGTGGGTTCCTGGAAGAGAGCTGTTTGTCTGAACAGCCATCCTGTGCACTCCAGCCTGTAACAAACAGAGAGCAACCCAGGGTACAAGGAGATCCATGTCACGGTGCTATAATAAGACACACAGCACCAAGAACAGTATTATCCCTTCCAGGAGAATGGCAGGCATTTAAGGAACAACCCTTTTCACTAAGTAAAGGAGCTCCTGTTGAAAAAAAAAAAAAAAAACCAAACTACTGAAATCTTAATTTTCCCATTTGGTACATAAATTAAGAATCAAATAGGCTGTGTCAAACAGACTTCTCCCATCCACCTCTTGATGTACATAATGAAGCCTTCCAAAGAAAAGGCAGTACTGTTCAGGTGTTGTCTGGTTTACATCTTTTCTCATTTGTGCTGTGATTTTCAGTTCATTGCCTTTAGTAGATCTACTTTTCTTTAACAATCTGAAACTGCCTGAGCAGTGCACTGCTGGGAACCAGCCACTCATCTAAACTGCCCGGGTTATGGAGAGCAAAAGGACAAGAATCCATTCTGCCTTGCAGATGTGCAGTGAGATGGAAAGCAAAGGAGGTCATGTCCAATGAAGTGAGATGCTGAGCCAGCAGCCCTGCTTTGCTTTGCTTTGCAATGAGTGCTGAGCAATGGGCACCTCCATCCGCTTAGTAAGTGTCTGAGGTGGACTGGATGAACCTAAGGAAGACAGCAAGCTCAGATGTGGTGTGTACTGAAGGTTGGGGGTAGGTGAGATGAGTCCAGATCTTTGTCATGGGCTTCTAGAGGGATCTTCATCCACAGAATGATTCCCCAGTTGAACGACCCTGGTGGGGAGTAATGGCCTTGCCTACACAGTGGATGTCCAATCTCCAAGAATTCTGAGTCTTTCCGGACAGACCCTGCAATGCTTGGTGATGCTGGCCTGTTTTCCCAAGTTAGCAGAAAGGTGAAAGCAGATGTCCAAGGGCAGGATGAGCCTGCAAGCTCAAAGCCTCATAGCAAGGCTTTGCTCATCCTGGTGAAGTCATCTGGCCATAATGTGTGACTATAAGTGCTAAGGTACCTGTGCCAGATAAATGAATCCTTCTGTCACCTCTTGACCACTTGACTCTGATCCAGGTTTCTTAGTTTGGCTAATTAAGACTGTAAAAGCCAGCTGTCTAACATGCCTGTGGTGCACAGAATCCCGCTGGATAAAGATGCATTAAGGGTCTGCACACTGCAGTTTGGTGCATCATTAGTCTTGAAATAAAAAGCATTTGAGCACAGCATCTTACATGGGAGTGACACTGATAGACACCATCACTTTATTATTATTTTTAATCAAGCAAACCACTGCAATGGCATTGGGTTTGCACAGGTAACCCTCGGCATGTTGCCCTAATTAGCTGACAACTGGGTTGTTAAGATCCCAGACTCAACCTGCTCGTTGACTTCTGAGCATGGGAATGAATCAAGTGAAAACATCACGAAGGTTATGGGCTCTGCTACTTTAGGGGGTTGGACAAGCGAGATTCATGCTTTAGTGAATATCCACCAGGGTCCATTTCAGAAGGGACACTATCGCTCAGGTACGTGAAGTCTTACCGTGGAGATGGAGCCAGGACGCAACTTGTTCTGCAGCAGCCAAGCTCTAAGGTGTGGTTAAACAGGGGTAAAGTAAAATCCACATAGGATAGAAAGCTTTTTTGTTAAAGGGATTGAATTTGCATGGAAATGCTCAGCGAGGAAGACGGGGGTGCACAATGTAAAACCTCAGACTAACTGGTGTTTTCCTGCCTGCAGAGCCCTGATTAGATCTTATCTGACCATAGTTGGCGGTCAGCAAGCACTGCAAACACATGAACACGGCAAAACACAGCACACTCCAACTCAAAAAGTGACCCATATAGACAAAGAATGTCTGGATTCCTCTCCAATGGGAGGGTAACCAGTGGCTGTGGGAGATGCAGCGTGAGGAGAAAAGGCAGAAGACATAACTCAGTTTGGGATAAGGAGGTATGATGATGCAGCTAGGCAGTGTCACTCAAGGACATAGCAAAGTGGTGGGAACACAGGCTGAATGTTTCATGTGGTAGATGCTTCTGGGGCAGATGCTGCCTGGGGGTTGTGAGGAGGTTTCTCCTGCCTGATCATACCTGGCTTTTTCCAAATAGTTGCTTTTGTGCCTCTCCTATACAAAGCCAGGTCCCAGCCCAACTCTGGAGCCTCACAGGCCTGTCACAGAAACCATGTGGAGATATGGGTAATCACTATTTAATTTGTCTCTTTGGTTCAAGCTATTATCAAAACTGAGTCAGACTGGAGGAGCAGCTGGTGAGAGATGCACAGCTCCTGAGCTGATTCTCACACCAGGCTTTTGTTTTACTTGGAGACATAGAATCATAGAATCATGGAATAGTTAGGATTGGTAAGGACCTTAACAGCAATGACCGGCACTTGGGGGCTGAGGTTTAAGTGTCTGTGAAGGGATTGTGTTAAAGTCCATGAGTTTCAATGCAACTCAACACAAAATATGCTAGTGACAGAGACGATCAGGCCATTGGCTTCTCTGCACCTCAGTTTCTCCCTCTATAACCATGATGATGGTGATGCAAACAGTATGCAGCGAGGAGAAATCAAGACAAGAGCCAAGCAAACAGGACAGGGGTCACCATATTCCAGTAGAAATTACTGCAAACTGAGGTAAGGAGCCTTTTTTATCAGCTGCTGGGGTTTGATGTGGCCATAGAGCACACTGTCCACAGCAGTCACTGCTCATAGCTCTCTACACATGAACATGAGGAAGGGCAAGCCAACAAGAGCCTGGGAAGGCATGGTTCAACCTATAACTGGCCTAAAAGTGAGTTTGGCAGCTTGATGGTGGAGGAAAAAATGGGTATTGCTAAATGAAAGGACCAGAGTTCAATAAAGCACCCTGGCTTTCCTTGCTTTCTATGGTATGCAAATTTAATTAAGGGAGAGTGTCTAAACCAAGCCATTTAATTAAACGAGTTTTCAAAGTGCACATAGTGAACTTCAGTTCCATCAGAGAAAGCCACCTCCATTGTGGCACACAGCTTAGGAACACCGTTTGATTAAACACCATGTAACAACCTTTGTGGGGCTGTAGCTTTCATATCAATTAGGTGAAAACACATTTTTCCAGCTGTGTTACAGAGCTTTGGTAAAAATGAGATTCAGCCTTTTACTAAAGCCCTTTTCCTCTCCACCAAATTTTGCGTAAATCACCTTCTGGAGATCGTTTCACAGTCTGCTCACATCCCAGCAGACAGGCATTTGGACAGCTGGAAGAATTAAACTGGCTGACACTGGCCCAGCCCTGGTGTCCTGAAAGTCAGGAATTCCACTGAAACTTTTCAAAACACGCCTGCTTTTGCTAAACACTGGCAACTTCTGCTTTCAGATCTGGCACTGAAAGAGACTTTTGGCTACAACTGGAGAATTGGACTCTTTCTTTGCTTGGCAGCTCATTTGGTAATTATGTTGTGTAAATGAAGCAAAGAGGGGAGATTTTGATCAGATATGAGGAAGAAATTCTTTACTGTAAGGGTGGTGAGGCACTGGAATGGGTTGCCCAGGGAGGTTGTGAATGCTTCATCCCTGGCGGTGTTCAAGGCCAGGTGGCCTTGGTGGCATGGTTTTTAGTGTGAGGTGTCCCTGCCCATGGCAGGGGGTTTGGAACTAGATGATCTTAAGGTCCTTTCCAACCCTAGCTATTCTACGATTCTATGATTCTATGATTCTATGGGTTAGATCAAGCCTGTGAACAAGGTATCTTGCAGAAAGAGTCTGTGGCTATCTTAAAAATTATATGAGCAGCTGAAATGTTGCTCTGTATCTTTCAGTAATGGGACTGTGCTGTTTATTCACTTTACCCATCATCCTGAAGTCTCATTCCTAAAACAGCAATACTTATCTTCCTTATTTCTTAACATTGCAGCATTATTCAAAGTTTTATCATCTGTCCCACCATTGCAGTCATACAGAATTCATGTGCTTTTGCCCACAATGCACGGATAGAAGACCTGGAATAAAAATGTAATTAAATCATATGCAAATAAAAAATGCTGCAGCTGACTTTATAAGAAGGAGACTGTCATATCAAATACTGCATTGTATTTGATTTCAATATTAACTGATAGGATTAGCAGAGATGAAATTTACCTTAGAAAGGTGAGCCTGCCTAGAGTCACTGGTGAAAGGATTTCAGTGGTTTTGCAGCTTTTGCACCCAAGAGCTTTTTTGTTCCTTATCTTGGTGCAACAAGAGCTGTTTCGGGGCAGCTGGAGGTTTCATGGCTCTGGTGGTGCTGTACCTATACTTCCATCCAGTCTGGTCTAGCAGGCAGCCTGGCGTCTGAATATGGCTGAGGGGACACAACAGTCTGCTGCCTTTCCTGCAGCAGTACCAGGGAATGGCTGGGAAGTTTGCTGCTCTTCTAAGTGGGCTGTATGGATGGCAGCCTGTGTACCCCAAAACTTGGCTGCTGCCTGGGAGCTGCTGGCTGCAGTCAGCAGGCTGTATATGCTGCTGCAATTTTAGGGCATCCTTTTCTTGCACCAGCTCAGTACCCTGTAGATAAGGAATGGAGGAGGAACGAAATGCCTCTGCTGTGTCTCTGTGTTTGTCCTTGTGGAGCCATTAGCCAGCTCTTCTGTTGTCATCTTGTTTGAGTTTGTCTTTTACAGGGCCATTGGAACACATGTATAGTTTACAAATACCTTGCACCTTGCATAGAGACCTGTGCGCTGTGGCTCTATTGAGCTTGGTGTCGCCTGGCTTTTCCTTGCCCATGGGAATGTCGAGCTTGGTCCCATGGCACAGGCACCTCTCAGATCTTGGTGCTGCTGCACTCCCAGCCTTTATGCCTTGACTCAAGGCACGCTTTTGTGACCTGCTGCATTCATAAACACTAGAGTGGCTTTGCCTTCTGTGTGAAGTGCCTTGGGATCCTGGTATGAAAGGTGCTATAGAAATGTAGGCCTGATTTGATTTGTTTTGATTTCTAGTTTGAAAAATGAAAATCTTTCTGCAAAGCAAAGACCTCTGTACAGTTATTGCAGCTTGCTTCTGCTGTTTGCAAAGCTACTTGCATTCCCTTTTGGATCACTGGGGATTTTATTGACGCTTTTACACTCCTATTCTCAAAAACTCTATACCCAGCTTCATGCAGACACTTTCTCCCTTTCTCTCTTTTTCTATTTATTAAAATCACCCGCTCCACAGGTATTAAACATAACCAAGCCAAACAGAATAGAGGCCAGTCATAAAAAAACAGGGGTGACTACATTTTCCCCATTATGATCTGCAACAGGTACTTATTCCTTTAAAAAACTGCTATCACTTTAGAGCCTGGAGATCTGAAGACCTCGATAGCGTCACAGGTTTAAAAAAGTTTTGCAGATATTTCCTTTCAGACCCCTGTACTTCCCAAAGTTTCTGTCCTTATTTTTGTACTATGGTGCCCCTCTGCTCAATCCTGGGGTCCTGTACTGGCAGCATTATACAAACCCACAGGAGTTGCCTCAGAAGCCACTTAAGCAAACTATTGACAGGAAAACAGAAGTACAAGAGAGGTGAAATGATTTTTTCAAGGCCACAGAGCAGTTCACTGGCAGGGCTCACTGTGGAAGACAGGATTTCTGGTGCAGTATCCACTACAGTTACCTGCCTCTTAATCTCTGAATTCATCTTTTAATCCTTTGGCATTCATGAAGATTAAAAAAAAATTACTTTACTGGACTTGAGGAAAGCAGATGGTCCCTGAAGTGGAAAATATCAAAGAATACAACCAGCACTTGCAAAATTATGTTGGGTTATTTAATGTATTCCCTAGCAGCTTATACCTCTGTAAAGAAACACAGTAACCCTGGTTCCCTTGCCAGCATTTCCAAATGTGTGACAGACTTAAAGTGAAGGATGGGAGAAAAAAGGGAATGATTTTACTTCTTACCATAATGATATGCCAGCGCCTGATATATGGTAATAAATGGTGAAACTACACTCAAACCTCAGCAGGCTGGGCACAGCTTTCAAGTTAAAGTGAGGAAGACGTCTTGTAGGTTTAAACACTGGAGAAGTGTTTTGGGGCAGAATATGACTGCTTGGTGATATAGCAACCAGAATAAAAAGCTCAGTAATTAATCTTGCAAAAATGGGGTTCAGTTTTGGCATAAGCAGTTTTTTAATAGAGGCACTGCACTTCCCAGTGCTGTAAACTAAGCCATTCCCTGCCGGCTGGTATAAACTAGTGAGCCAGGAGGGTAAAGCACATGGTGGAATAGAGGACTGAGCTGGGTCATCCTTAGATGACACTGACACTGCTTTGAAAGAGTTGCTATAGGAGGGATTCCTCTCATCTGGCTTGTAACAGGCATCAAATCCAGGCTTGTGGTCTGAGGCCCCTCTACAGAGGCAGGGTGACTCTGGGGAGAGAGCCCCTTCAGAAGGTGATTCATCATTTCTACCCCAGGTATCCGTTTTAGGAAGGGATGAATCTCTTTCTGGAGGTATCTCTTGCTCTCAACTGAGTATAAAGGGAGCCTGGATGACTAGTGCTCTCTTCTAGCTGCCTGGGCTTCCAGGGAGTTACAACTAAGGGAGCTCAGTCCCACATTTTTATGCCTTCATTTATGTTGCCATCAGAAATGGTAAAACCTGCCAGAGGCAGGCTGACAATCTGCGCTTGTGAACATTGGAGATGCCAAATTTTAGGAGCAGGTCCTATGTCCCTGTCCCGGATGTCTCTGGAACGCTGTTGTCTTCATTCTTGTTGCACCCTTGGGTTCCTTTGCTTTCTCAAGGCAGGTTGGTGGTGGTGCAACATTTTGTGTCGAAACATGATTTCTTGGGGGAGCATAAAGAGGACAGAGGTGCAACAAAATGGAGAAACAGGTGGGGATGTCTCTTTATATTTTTAAAAACTGCAGGTGTGTGATGCATATACATAGAAAAGCTCAGAGAGCCAGGATGCAGGGATTCATCGAAACCTACACTTTTCAGGATGCAATCTGAGATGTACTTGGTTTAATGTTATATTTGTAACCAAACTTGGGAAGTTTCAGTTGTGGTATTTGGCTTGGTGTGGATTGAAGGTAGTGTTTTTGAAACAGAATCATTTCCTTCAAGAGAAAATTTGGACTTTCAAAGGCTCCAAAACTCATTTAGATAGTTTTACCCTGGTGCTCTGTTCTTGGCGTGCTACTTATCTTCCTTTTCTGCATGTGTCAGGGAGCCTTGGTTTTGACTGGGAGCTGCAGATACAATCCCATTAAAATTAATAAACAGGAGCAGTGGAGGTTCCTGGAGAGACTATGATAAACATTTGACCAAACTTCCTATGTTTTAAATTGTGTCAATATTCAAACCCCAGTATCTTCAGTATCTCATCCCTCGTGCCTCCGTATGATGTCTTTGTCATGTGCTGAAGTTACCCGTTGTCCTCTCAGCCTTGTCACACTTACAAAGTGGCTGACACCTTTTCTTGTCCTTCACTGACTGACAGCTCCTAAACCAGGACTGGCTTTCTGTGCCTCTTCCAAACAGGGACCGCTGAGTATTCTCAGAGTGCTCATAGGGATACAGGCATCTTCTGCTCTGCAAGTGTCAAGTGGTGTCAGGTGGGTGTCGTGGCTCAGAAATGGCATCTTCAAAAAGAAAATGCACATTGTTCTTATTATTTTATGCAAAAAGATTTTCTTTTTTAACACAGTTTATGAAAGTGTGTCTTTTGTAAAGCAATAGAGGTCTATGTGTATAGCTCTGCCCCTTAACCTTTGATCTTCCCTTGCAGGTTTTTGGAAGTTCTCCTCCACCCCACTTTTGGCTAGCTCTTTCTCCCTGCTCCACATATTCCCTCACCCACTGAGGAGCTGCATGTGATGTTATATGACCAGTCTTCCTGATGACATCCAGGCCTCCCTGCCGCACTCCAGACTCAGGATCCTCAGGGACTTAGCATCTTTGTTTCTAAGCCTAGGTTAGGAAAGATTAAACTGTTCTTAGCTTTTTTTTTCCTATTTTCCTTTCCTGGTTGCTTCCTTTAATGAAATGTTTGATTTTGCTGGATGCACTGAGGCAGGAGAATGAGTCTTATTAAAAACATATTCAGAAAGTCCCTACCTCCCATTTCCTCTCCTGGGGCTAATGGCTGGTAAACCAGGAGATGCCTCTATGGCAAAGTGAACTGTGTTGGGTTCATAATTTCAGATGTCTCCTGCAACAAATCCTAGGCCCTCCCTTTTGCCATCTTCCCTTGGAGCTTTTTTTCAGGTTAGTCCCCTGTTCCGTAGCTAGTAGTTGTACTGACTTCACCTGTTGGAAATCTCATGCAGGGAAGGCAGTATCCTTGTGTTACACTTTTCCATACATTCACCTACTGTGTCTTCCCTGTCATCTCCCTTCCACTTGAGCCGTCTCTGCCTCTGAAACCTACTGACCTAAAAGAAGCCTGAAGAAGAGAAGTTATGACAGGATATCAACACTGTGAAACTGATAAGGGGTTGCATCTACCATGGTTTTGAATTCAAGACAGCAGTACCTTTTCTGTGACAGGAGATTGAAAAAGCTAACATTAGCCACATTTATAGGGGTCTTCTTTCCCTGGGAAAACCTTGGACCCAAGCTTCCTTGGGTTTACAATCTGCTTGAAACAAGTCTCTGGAAAACCCAGTAGTGGGGGAGAAAAGGTCTGATGCAAGGCAGAAAGAGGAGGGGGCCTAAGTCACTGAATGGGGAACCAAACAGACCTGAAGCAGCAGCTGAGACTTTGGAGAAACCAATCAAACGTATTGTTCTTTCTCTTGAGAAAAAAGGAAAAAAGGAAAAAAAAAAAAAAAAAAAAAAAAAAAAAAAAATCGAGGGGAGCAAAACATTTCCTTTGCTTTGCGTATTACAAAAGGCACCAAATGTAGAAAAGAAGAGGAGTAGGCTGATAAGAGATTTCATTTCATCCCCCTCAGGGTGCCAACTTACCAGTGGTAACCTCGTGGTCTGCTGACGTCATTTGCACAAAGCAGTTACTTCTGAAGAGACAGATTTCCTCAGATTCTACCATCTGAGGAAAAATAGAGGAAAAATTGTTTGAAAGGGAAAAAAATGTTAAGGTGTCTGTGTTTTACCAAAAGCCTTTGTAGGAGGGTATCAGCTTCAAAAGAAAACTAAATTTATCGTAACTTCTCTCCCCCGTTCCTGTGTGTCTGAAAAGAGCACTTGCTGTGATTGTCTGAGCCATTAAGTGCTCCAGGAAGGGCAACCAAGTCCCGTGCTCCCATGTCTGTATGCGTACTGATTTATAAACCTCTCTGTAGGTAGAAAGAAGATGAAATTTCCCCTTTGGTGGCAGATGGCTTGAAAGGCTAAAATACAACTATTATGCAGACTCTCAACATGTACAAAATGGGAAGAAAAATCTACCTCTAAGATCTGTATGAGGGAAACTTTCTTCTCAAGCTCTCAAGGGAGTACAGACTTCATCATTACAAACTTTCTTCTTTATGAACAAAGATTTCTGGAAAGAAAGACATGGTTTAAAAGTAGTTTCTAGAGGTGAACCATGGATGCCACTTACTCATCTTGAACAGGACCAACACAAACCTGCTGCACTGTCCATGTACCTGTGTGGCATTTTGAAGAAGAGCTTTTTATAGTGTGTGTGCTGTGGGACTGACAGGGGGAGATTTGTGTTTTCTCTTGTGCTAAAATCTGTAATCTGAAGGAGACAAGAAGGTAGCTGAACTGCTCACACCATTGCTTGTGCAAGAGAGTTAATCTGGCATGAAGCAGAAGGTGGAAGGTTTTATAAAAAGCTCCTGCCATGTGGTAGTGGTTTCTGGTGCCCAAATACACATTTCCTATCAGTGTGACATGTGCTGGCTTTATCATCAGGGAAACATTCCCCTCTGATGCCCTGATCAGTCCACTTGCTGCTCTGATCTGTGTGAACCTGATCCTTACTTTCTCTGGCAATGCTACAGTTTGGCAAAGCTCAGATCTTCACATTCCAGCCCTTCTGTCCTTGCAGCAGGTAGGCTTGTATTTGGTGACTAGTGACCCTTTTGGGAGGTACAGGTTTAAGATTAGCCAGTCAGTGCTGACCAACTGATGGAAGCAGTGCTAGGTTCATTGCTGGCAGGCGGACAGGTTGTCTGTTCAGCCAGACTCATGTGGGTGCTGTCAGCAATGCTGGGTTTGGTTTTGTAGAGCCCTGTGGTGGAACTTCAGGCAGTTTCAGAGCAAACTGTGCTCAACCTGGTGAGTGTGAAGAAAATTCAGGAAGCTTTTCCTTGGGACACGGACATTTCAGCACGGATGCATGGCTGCTAGCCAATGCTGTGGGTACCACCAAGTACTTGGGAGAGGATGTGCAAGGGCAGGAGACCAAACTGGCTGGGGCTGGCAGGAAGCAGGTCCTATGGCAGCGGTGGGGATGGCAGGATAGCTGCTGTGGTACTCACCGCCTGTGGCACCCTACATTGGGCAGGGGAACAGCAGGGAGAATGTGGAAAACAAAACAAAGACTGCACTGGTTTGTGCTTGCCCTTGCTCCAGTGTGTGCCCCTAGTAATTCCAGCGGTGTTACTGGATGGGTACTGGTGCAAGTGACAGCACAGCTGAACTCTGTGTTTTCTGTGCCTCTAAAGTAATGGCAGTGCTTAGGAAATGGGTACTTAAAAAGCCCACAGATCCCTGAAGTAACCTTAGCTGCAAAATAAGTCAGTTAATTAGCATACAGTAGATACTTATTGTGAAGTGAGAATGCCATCACCTCCTGCAGGGATGAGTTAAACAGGATGATTGATAAATTGTTACATTCACACAGTGTCACTCAGTGATATAATCATGGCTTTTGTAAATATTTAGTCAAGAGAGCAATCCAGCTGTTCCCAGCCAGGTTTCATCCAGTGTCAGCCAATGTTCAGTGCTGCTGATTTATTTCATGTGTTGCTTAAGCCTTGAGTAAGATCACATTTTTATGAGTCTCGAAATACCTAAGGTAATAAATAGTAAGAGCGCTGGAGCTAATGACAACAACAGAAATAATTATACGGAAAGATATTGCCCAGGGTCCAGGATATGGCCAAGTACTTAACTATCTGTAGTTTTTCAGGATAACTGCTTAGCAGCTTTTGTCTAGATTTATGGCAAAGCAGCCCTCACCAGATGCCATTGAATAGGGAAGCTGAACAGGAGCCATTTTTCAGAAGGACAGTAGCATCTCCCATAGCTTGACTTAGGTGTTGGCAGAGGGCTGAGGTTTAAAACAGTGTTGTGCAAGGAATGGAATTCCGTTTTCCAAACGGTTTAAAGATTTTGAAATTTATCTTGGGTCAACATAAACGAAAGTCCCAAATTTTGAAACTCCTCTTGACACAGGAGGGTTCTGGAAAGGATTCACTTTAGCTCAACTCTGCTGGTTTTGCTATGCAGTACGGTACTAGAATGTGAAATATAGAAGTATATTTAAAATGAGAAGTCATTTTAAGATGAAACACTGACACTGTTAGTTCTGAAGGTGTCCAAACCTGACATATTCACAGCATTGCAGCCTTCTTGTGGCTTTTTCTTTTTTCCATAAAACACATTTCTGCAAAACTGACAATTTTGTGAGGCATTTTGGTTTTAATGAATCTACATTTTCTGATATCTATTTTCTGACCATGTTCTTGTTTGAAGAAACACCCATGCAACTTTTCCTCACTCATTTGTCTCACTTTTATTTTGGGAACTCTTCAGGAATAGCTTTTGTTCTCATGTCAGTTCTTTGTTGAGGAACTGTCTGTCGTGATGTCCTACCCCCAAGTCTTGGAAGTGATTCATAAAAAAAGAAAGTTTAAAAAAGATGACACCCAGTTTGGGTTGTATTGCGTATTTGAGATCGTATGCTTCACCCACAGGACAAGATGGTAGATGCTGAATTTAACTTATTCCCAGTGAAGAACCTCTTCAGTGACCCATATAGACACACCTCTTGCTGACAGCAGATGAACAAATTTTCATTCCTGCTGATGTTTCATTTGCAGAAATTTCAGCTTCTTGTTCCCTTTTCATAATTTACATTCATTCTTGTTCAGAAGCAGGTCATAATTACAGGGTGTTTCTAGTTTTCCAGAGAATGTGGACATTTTGAAATACAGTATTAACAGCAATGTGGTGAGTGTCTACAGGAAGGTGAGCTTAGATCAATACACACACAACCTTTTGTTAACTTGGATCTTAAAGTGGGGGGACGACACACCCCAGGAAGGGAAGCAAAGTCTAGGATGTGCCTGAAAGCAACTGTAGCTCACTGACAGAATGAGGTGAGGTCGTCCTACAGGACTGCAGATGGAGTGAGACAGAGACTTTTTATTCGTTGAATGCATGGAAACATCTGAGGCAAAGGAAAAGCTGTTTCAAATGGGCATTAGCATGCCTGTTGGCACTCTCAGGCTGATATCAAGGGCGCCCTTGAGCTCAGAGCCAAGTGGAGGTACACCCCTTGAGAACCCGAGGTGACAAAGTGCAAGTGGAAATGCTGTTCAAATGTATATTTAATGGACATGGGGATAAGCTGTGTTCCAGCTAGTGAAGGTAAAAAAAAAAGCACACAAAAAACCTCTAACAATATCTCATGGTTGATAGCACTAATGGGAAGTAGAACTTCGAAACCAATAGAATTACACTAAAGCCAATAACTTTAACTGCAGAAAGGAGTGCATGGCCAACCATTCTTAAGCCCATTGCCTAATGGGCCATATGTGTTAGCATTTATGCCTGAAATGTGGCAGGGATAGAGCAATTAGAGTCTTCCGCTGCAGAGTCCAGCTCAGGTTGTGTGGATTTGTTTTCTTTTTCTCCTCTAGATCTTCATTCTGATTTTCATGGTGGCTGAAGGGTAGTTACCCAAATCAGTACTGAAATAGAAATTGCTCTTCTGCCATTTTCTGGCAATAATCATAATTTTCCCATAACTGAAAGCTATAGGGAGAATACTTTGAACTTTTGTTGTCAGCAAATGCATTTAAAATGCTAATGTTAGTTGCCTTAGCAATATTTATTTGGTTCTTATGAAGACCCTTTCATGCAGTTGCAGAAGTTTCTGGGCATTATAAACCAGTTCTTGCTTCTGTGTAGAAGCTGAGAATTTGGGGGTTATGGTTTGCTCTGTCTTATTCCCGTTCAGCCGTGATGTGAAGTTTTCCCACTCACTTGTTTTTTGTGGGCTAGTGTTCACCAAGTCTGACATTCATCTCACCTAACTGCAGTTACTCAGAAATTACACGTTTATCTAAGTGAGTAGTCTGGGCCACCTCTGTAGTCAGTGGTGAGACTAAGGCAGGGTGATTCATTCCATCCTCCCAGGTATCACCCTCTGGAGGTGCCCGAGTCTCCACAGGGAGACAGATGGGCTAAGGTTAGGTGAGGTGAACCTCAACCCCAGTGCTCAGCAATAACTGCTTGGCGTGTGCCCAGGACACCTGGGGTTCCCTGGGGAAATCACCCATCCAAACACGAGTTAGAACTTGTGCCTTTTAGCATCCAGAATTAAAGGAGTTTATGTGCTTTCTTTCAGTCCAGTGCACTTGTGGGTTTTGTGCGTAATAAAAAAGACTTTGCCCTATGGTTGACCTACATACTTAAACACAAATACAGCCTTAAATTACATATTCAATATTTTTATACATCTGCTGTCTGTGTGAACATGCACATATTTTCTGCATAATAATATTCAGATATATGGTTCTTTATGATATTTTATTATTAAGGTGCTGGCAATATCCTCAAAGCTTTACAAAATACAGATAAAGGCAACTTCTGTCAGAAGGAGGTTGGAAAAAAGATGAACGTTAGATTCATAGGGAGTGAGAGACCAGAAGATTCTGGTTTCACTGTTTGTTTCTTAGCCTCATTTCCTTAGAAAATGAGGCTTCTATGTTGCACTGTAGGTGAGTTGGAGTGTGTAGCTGTCCTCTCAGTGACTTTTGGACTATTTGGCCAGCTTCAGCCAAATATAACCAATGAACAGGTTGTCTCAAGAGAAAAAGCTTTCTGGAAAAGGAAGCAAAGGTACAATGTGAGCTAGTATTAGGCACTAGAGGATTTACACAGGAATCCTACGCAAAAATCTGAGTGTGGAAGAGCATCACTTGCCACTCACTGGTGGTGTGCTAATCCCTAGGGAGCTGGGCAAGAAGACCCCTGGGAAGTAACTCATTGCTGCTGATTTTGTTGCAGAAGAAACATATTTTGTTCTAGTAGTGCCCTTCATCTTTGAATCTTCCTTAAGAAGGGAAGAGTTTAAGACTTCTCCCAGCCCTGGTGACAAAGCCTATTAACTAGAGGAAGTAGCAGTGGAAGACAGAAACAAGAGATGAAGCTGAGGGCTAGTACAATGAAAGTGTGAGAACAAAAATAATTTGTGAGAACAAATTTAGTATTCCCACAAGCCCCTGCCATTTTCCATGTGCAGAAATATCGATCAATACTACCCAATTTTGCATTGAAATGAAAATATTTTTTTCACAAGCATTGTGTGCTTGGCTGGTCTTAGCTGGTGAGGGTATCTAGTCATATCTTCTAGATATGGCTGTCAGGAAAAGAAGAGGAAAGAATTTGTTGGCCAAATAGGTCAGTTTCTGGCCTGGGCATTCCTATGAATACAGCTTTATCAACATGCTTTATCAACGTTCCAGGGTGCAAAGAGTTTCCACACCTGTCTGCTCATGGTAAGAATTAGGAGTATCTTTGTCAGATTGGAGCATGTCTCTGATGTACATGACGTGTGTTTTGGTTTTGATGCTTCTGCAGACTTCAGTACTAGCTCTTGGCTATTCTGAAGATGACAAGAGAGGGCCAGGTTTCTAATTTGAGATTTTCTTATTACATTTCCTTGGTGTTCTCAGAACGGGAGCAGGTAGACTTGAATTGAACTGGGTTGGATGAAGCAGATGCTGTGCTTCTGCCCCATGCATAGCCTCAGCTGTGTCCCAGGGCTCTGAGTCGTCCTGTGCAATACAGGTTGCTCAGGACTATATGTGCGAGATGATCTGTGGATCTCTTTCCAGCACATCTTGTGGCCTTTCAGGCAAGTTGTTTACTTTACATTGCTGCTATTTTGGACTTTGAATTTCCCAAGAAGCCTTTCCAGAGAAAACTGAGAGAGAAAGAAGTACCCTTGGGAGATGGCAGTGATGGCAAGTGTTTTCAACATTTTCTACCTGCCCTGCCACAGCCCCTGGAGTAGAGGAAACTTGTATCACCCAAGACATGGTGCAGTTGCAATTGGTGAAGTGTCACTGGTTTTCATCTTTCTCTAAAATGTGAGGTACTTGCCACTATATTTGATTTACAATTAAGTAGCAAATCCTACAGTATATTCCCAGGACCCCAGGAGTGATAAGTCATATGAGCTGTATTTTTAATAGATAGTTATAAATCATTTTTATATTGCTGTAATTGAATAAGGTGCTTTAGAGAAACAGAAGATTGTACATTCCCTGCCTCTAGGAGTTTGCTTGCTAAGTACATCTTGAGGTATAGAAGGTACTTCGTGTAATTTTATGCAGTGCGAGCCCTTGCTGCTAATGACAGTGCTATAAATGTGGCCCATATCCTGAAACAACTTAATGTGCGCTTAACATTGAGGATTTAGCGTGCCTCCAGATGAGTATGGTGATTCATGCTAGAGAATACAAAAGACTGCCTTGTCGGCTGTACCACCTGCCCTTCTGCCAGAGATGGCTGCCCAGCTGCCGAGTCAGCAGATGCAAGTGTGTGCTAGCTTCAGCACTGCTGTAGCTCACAGCCCAGCGTATTAGCTCATGACTTATGAACAGCTATGCTAGGTCAGACCAAAGGTCCATCCTAGCCTAATGTCATCAGGTTTCTGACAGTGACCGGGGAAAGAGCAGAAGGAATAGGGCAAGCACGAAATGACCCATCCTCTGACACAATATCCTAGCTTCTGACAAAGAGCTTTTTAGGGATTTTTTTGAGCTAAAATTTGTACAATGGGCTGATGGACCTATCTTCTATGAGTTTAAACTTAAACTGAAATCAATGTAGTTGCAGGGTGGTCATATTCCAGCCTGGTTAACTCCATTCTGCATTTTCAGCCTCCCTTGATGCATCTTCAGATAAAGCATTTGTGCCCTAAAGCTGTGGTGTAATGTTTGCTAGTGCAATTTCGTAGCAGCTGCATTCCACCCCAGAGATAGGTGCATTTTGGCAGTAAGTGATCCTTAGATTTAAATAATCTATAATTCTTTGGAGCACTTTTGGGCTTGTAAAAGGTGTTATACAAATCAATGAATAATTTTCACTCACCATTGTTTGTAATATATTCTTAGTCCTCAACTGAAAATAAAATTTCTCTTCCTATTGATTTTCTTCCTTTATGTTTGCCAAATTGATTTTTCCTTTTCCTAATGGAGCAGAAACTAACATATCTGGATTTCAGTTACTTCACCCTTTCTGCTTCAGCATCATTTAGGTTGTCAGAAGGAATAAAAACAGCTCTAAGGAATAGTATTCATTCATTAACTTCAAGGGAGCTGACACTGTTTTAATCTGTTTTAAGGGAGAGTGTATCTTTTGGGTTTTTAAATTGCATCAGTGAATTTGTAGGTGTTCTCTAAATGGGTATTAAAGAGGCAAGTATAAATATGATGTTATGACTTGGGAGAGTGAGGTGGGAGAATTAAGCAAAGTTTAAGGTAGGACAGATTGTTGTGTTGTAGCAGAAAGCTTTAGAGCTCTCACTGCAAATATGGATGGGGTTTTGCAGAGTTTTGAAGACATACTTCCATTTCTGCCTACCACGGCCCTTCTGCATTCAATAGGAACAGCAAAAAAGTAAGTATTTTTATGGTATTTTCAGATGAGCTTTGATCAGGAAGAATCAGTTGCCTTGAGATACCCCATTTCTGTCAAAGTATGAATGTCAACTGGGGGCTTGGTTTTGTAAAACACTAAGCACTCCTTCCCATTTAGGAGATGAGGGTAGCCTCTGAGCATTAGGTAGTGGAGAAACATCTTGAGAGCTTACTTCTGAAATGTTTAGCCTGAAATAGTTGCGAGAGGCTAGATTATCCCCCCAAATAAATAGTGTTACTTGAAATGAATACTGTTAGCAGCTTCAGAATCAATATTCATTAAGAAGCCCAACTATGATTGGAAGCTTAATATGGCTGGTAACTACAGGATAGTAGTTTAGGCTGTAGTACAGAAAAATGAACTCAGAAAATACTGACATAAACTAAATGTTTTCTAATTCATCTGGTCTTATGAAATTCAACCTGGGGTAGAAAAAGCCAGAGAACTGGCTGAAATAATCCAGGAAAGTTTGGTGTTTATCCCCAGAAGTCATGGAGGACAGGAGAGGTTCTGGAGGATGGAAAAAGGGCAGAGATAGTGTATATCCATAACAAGGAGAAAAAAGCTGAATCGAGGGATTTGCAGTCAAGTCAGCTACCTGCCAATACATGAAACAAACAATAGATTGTAAGCACCTTGAAGGTAACAAGGATATGAGCAGAACAGCCAGCAGAGATTTGTCAGGAGCAAATAATCTGAAAACAATCTCTTTTCCTTCTGAGACAAAGCAACAGACCTTGTGGTTAGTAAAAAAGCAGTGTTTTTTTTTTATACTGTTTGATATGACCTTGTCATAAGCAACCTAGAGAAACCAGGATGAGAGGAAACAATTGCTTTAGGTCAGTGCAGAGCTGGCTGGCAAGCTGTAATCGGAGAGCGGGTACCAATGTTAACTGTGAAACTGCAAGGGCATTTTGAGCGGAGCACTTTGAGATCTGTGCTCGGTGTTTTCAGTAACAAGTGGGATGGTGGAAAACAGAGGGTTCTTGTTTGGGCTACAAGAGATAGAACATGATAAGTCTTGAAAGGTGACGGAAAAGCAGACAGAAATAATCTGTCCTTTTTGTCTACTGGGACAAGGGGTAATGGGCTTTAACCTCAGTGAGAGACTAGTTTAGATGCCAGCCAGATCTTTTTACTAGTGATAATTGCAAGAAGGCGATATAGGCTGCTTGGAAGTTTTCCAAATGTCCACTGTTGGAGGTTAGACAGATATCAGTCCAGAATAATATGGATCTAATTCATATTGCTTTTGGGAGATGGAGAGAGACTAGATGACCTCCTGAGGTGCCTTTCACCTTCAATTTCTTGAACTTAAGAATCTTTTTATTTCATTTTAATTCCTTTTCATTTTAGTCCAGAAAAGCCTACCTACAGTTAAGATTTTCTCTGTTGCTTGGTATCTTATGGAATATTGTTAGCATTTAGCATCAATTAAAATGGCAAACTCTTATGATGGGCTCTTCACCTTTGCTCAGCATTACCCATTACTGTTCAAGCAGTTAAGTAAATATGGTTTAACTGCAGTCTACTGAATAAATGTTCTCTCTTTCTTTCTCTGTATGTATGTCTGTACATATATAATATCTATATATATATTTGAAATTATGATTGCATTTATCCTAGGTTTCTGGAATTTATTGATTTTTTTAACAGTGTTTAAATTACATCCACTTTTATGGAGACAAATCTGTTGAAGAATTAAACAGCAAAGTTTGCTCCAATCTATAAACATGACAGGGGGATGATTTCCTCTCATTTGCTAAATATACAGCTCCTTAGTCGGAGACATAAATAAGAATGTTGCCTAAGTAGGTCAGATTTGAGCTAGGGCTTTTCAAAAGACATGAAAGCACCCACCGTGAATATACACTTCAAAGCCAGAACCCATTTTTTTGTGCACATTTTGTTCCCGAGAAGTTTTCCATCTGTTCTAATGTCATGGCTTTGCCACAGTGGCTTGTCCTCAGACTCTGTATCTCTAGCAACTCATATGCTTTACTTTTTAATGTGGCAGGTAAAGGAGATAATTGAAAGACCTTCGGAGCCGGGGGGGGGGGGGGGGTGAGGTAAGGGGGAATCTTTCACTTCTAAATGGAGGCGAAGGACAGATTTCCCCTGCTCCTTGTTGTTAGGTAGCTAGTTTGATTGGATGCCAGGAGCTGAAAAGAGGGATCATGCATTTTGAAAGGCTTTTCAAGGAGCAAATCTGAAATTAGAAGACAGATAGTATTTATAGAGGTTAGTGAAGTTCACTTCACCCCACTCTTTATAGCAGTGCAGTTCCAAATTCAAGATTTTTCATGGATTTAAACCCTTTTTCATCAGCAATAGTCCGACATGATCTGCCTGTCACTTTTTCAAACGGTGCCTTTCTAACTTCTCCATGTAGCTCTGAAAGGGGAGGAAGCTTCCTCACTAATATGTCACTCAACCCACCCACCCAGACACCTACAGCTTGTTTGAAGCCAGCATAGGAAAAGAAGAAACCACCACACACTCTGGATTGTAGCCATGCTGAAGAAAGTGCTTCTTTAAATATCAATATCAAGGAGCACTGGTCCTAGGGGTGAAACCAGAAATAAACCAGCAACTTACTCATATCTCAAGACAGCCCTCAATCTTACAAAACAAGCAGAGCTGTGCTTTTGCTATTTTACCTGCAGATCAGTGACAGCATTATTGTGTCTTATGTTTACGCAAGACTCTTTATTTGGACTGTAGAGTGCCCACCACTCACATAGGAACTGCTGGAACACTTCTGGCTGCTGTATGACTCACATGTTGCCCTACTCAGTGTTCAGTTGGTGACACTGCCATAATGGCCTGAGAAAGAGGAGTGACATCCAGAGTCTAGGGGGGCTGTACAAGGAGCTGGCTGCTGTGCCACGGTTGATACAGCAGTGTGTAAGGTGACACAAATAGCAGGGAATGGGCTGTGAAGGAGCCAGACATCAGCTGGAGCAGTGATTGCAAGGGAAACAGGAAGGCTGCAGACCTAAAGGCCATGTTCAGACGCCTGAGTAACTTCACAGCGATGGTCAGAAGGGGGCTCAGCTGTGGGGGTTTGCAGGCCTCAGGAATGTGCCTGGGAGAAGATTTGCATGAGGCATAAAGAGCCCTTCTGGTGTCTTCGGCATATTGGCCAGGCTTAGAGCCTGGGGAGTGAAATCTCCTTCTGAATGTCTGAAGAAGGTCTTTTGGGGCTGTCTGCAGCTTCACACCCTGGGACTGATAACATCCACCATTACCACCACCCTCACTGCAGGCGACCCTGAGACATCACCACTCATATATAGCAACTCTTTGGGCAGCACTTGTGTTTGCTGGTCTCTCAGGAAAAGGCAAACTGCCATTCTTTCTGCATCTCAAATTGCCTTCATGACACAGTCCTAGCAAACCGGTGAAACAGTTAAGATTCAGAGCAGGATGGACTGCCACCTGGCTCACAGCAACACCTTGTAGTGGGATATGTGAAAACATGTCACCATATACAAAGAAATTAATCCTTTACCCATTATAGAAAGAAGGAACAGCATAAGAATTTGCTTCAAAAGACTCAGCAATTAAGAGCAGAATGAATATGAGTCATCTGTCCAGCAAAAGCTGTGCCAGATGCAGACACAAAGTAATTCTGCATGTTAATACCACTTATGCAATACTGGTCCTATGACAGGGAACATTTGCTGTCAGTTTCTGAGGTGGTACATGTACATGCATGCATGCGCATGAACTTCAGTTTAATTTGGGGTTGTTCAGTTTGCTGATCTGCCAGCTATTCATCTTTGGGCATTTCTAACATATCTCAAAATAATTCGGAAGCTTACAAATTTTCCCTTTGGCCCAGAGATTATCAATATAGACGCTGACCGTAAAGCTGGCTACAAACTGGGATTTCAATTTGAAAGAAATGCCATTGTTTTGAAACGTGATGTTTATTAAAGCAAGAAAACCAAAGAAAGGCCAAAGAAATTTCCAGCAGCTCCACTGGCTCTATCAGGCTCTGTAGGCAGCTCCCAGGATCCCTGGCTCCAGGGCAGCTCTGGAGGAAAGAGAATGTGAGTGCTGAACCAGCTTCCCAGTGCTCACCTCCAAAAATGAGAGTGAAGTTCCCAGAGAGATGAGGTGTTGGCTCAGAAAGTAGCAACTCTGTGGGAAGGAATGAATTGATATTTTTTGGTCAGAAAAATTCTGACCAGCTTCATTTCAAAAGGCTTTGGTGTTATTTTATTTGTGGAATAGGAAAGCTGCTGAATCCCCTTTCTGTAATTACCCTGAAGTCCTTAGACAGCCTAGTCTCTGTCTGAGCATCAGAGCCTTTAGAGGTAGAGTGTGACAGTTGGTTTGCTGATGACAAATCATGGCCAAAGTACTCTGTGCTCTAGTAGCTCTAGGGTTGCAGATGATTCCTCATGTGATGTTTGTAGCCAGTCAGAGATGCCTTATCTAGCTTACAAAGAAGCCAAAACCATGACGTTGAGGGTATTTATACCCCCACCTGACTCTGCCTTGTGGAAGACAGACTTGGTGGGTCTTGTTGGGGAGATACTCTGAGGTCCTGGAAAACCTCATTAGACAGGGTTGGACTGGTTTAGTGAAGGCTAAACATGCGTGCTGCCCTAAGAGCCACTACATGTGTGAGTGCGGAGGTACTAAATGCGTAAGGTGCCTCAGGCTGCTTGTAAGAAGGGTGGTAGTAGTGGCAGACTTAATGGTGCTGTAATGTGACTTACTCAGCTGTTTCTTATGCTTACCATAACTTTATTTGCCTGCAGTTCCTGATATTGTTCTGGTTGTCCAGATCAGGAAATTTGTATATGTGGGAGTGGGTATGACTCCCGGAACCTAGGCCTAGGGTTGCATGGAATATGCATGTTGCTGTTTGGGTTGTGATCAATTATGAAAACGCAAGAGGATGAAAGGTTTTCTTTTTGCTGGTTTGCCGGTGGGTGCATGTGTCTCCTTCTTCAAGTTATTGCAATGCAAACACCTGAATATTAACGGGGGGGTTTGAGGGAAAATGAGCTACCAGTGCTGAAGGCAGCCAAGTTGAGTAGCAGGAGACCGCAGTATGCTACTGCTGTTGGGAGACAGGGGAACAGTGGAGCACAGAGGTCAGTGCTATTAACTCTGTGTGTTGTATGTGTGAGTGCGAGTAGGGCTGTTTCAAACTGAGCTAGTAAGTTTTTACCATATGTTGCTGTTTTTTTCATCTTTTTTTTTTTTAGTAAAGAACATACATTATTGGTGAGGGCTTGCAAGCTGCCTTTAAGAGGAAGCAAGTGTCATCACACTGCAGGATCTCATGCTGATCTCGCTGAATTCAAGGGTTTGGACCCAGTGACAGACTCGGGGGAACAGGATCAGCCTCTTGAGAGGTTCAGATCTGCCTGGCTTCTTCGCTTGGCTGCTCAGCTTGCTTGTGAAATGCAAGAGCTGTAAGCACACAGAACACCAAAGCATAAAATAAATTCAAACTCCTGAGGTGCCCAGCTCTAAAAACTGCCAGCAGCAAAGCGTGGTGCAATGGTAATTAACTTCCACGATGGCAGCTCTCTTATTTCACTACAGGTTGGGTGCTATGGGAGCTTTAGTGTGATGGACTGAAAGCACTGCTAAGGGGGATATGGGCAGGCGGCAGGGCCCCTGGCATTGGTGAGCATGGCGGGGCGCTGGAGGCAAGCAGCCTCATGAGAAGGAGGTAAATGAAAGGATGCTTCGGTGCCTTCTGTACCTCCAAATGTTGCAGCCGCTTGGAGAGGCTGTGAAGTAAGAAGTTTGCTTCTCCTGAGTGCTTGCTGTAAACAGTGCGTACAGCACTGTTGGTTATACATCAGCTCACTGGGCTAACTATAGCACAGTAATTAAAGGGGTGAGAACATTTTGGAGTACTTTCCGTCACTTGTTGTCTGCATAATCCCCCTGTGTTTGGCAATAAATAGAACTTTTAAGTTTAATTAATATACACTTGGCTGGCTATCCATTCAGAAGCACGCTTCGGTGGCCTGAGACGTTATCTATTTATGCATAATGTTGCTGGTAACAGTGGTGCAATGTTGGAGAGGGAGCACAGGGCAGGGGCGAGGGGTGCTCATGAGCCCCAGAGCGAGCAGGCACAGCTTTGCATCCCAGGGAATGTAGGTCAGTGGGCAATTCAGAGCACGCTCTGACACAAGCACTGCAAGAGAAGACAAAGTAAATAAACGGCTTTTCTTCTGCATGCAGGGCAGCCTGGGCTATTTTTTAAATTCATTTCTGAACATTGGGTTTTGTAAGTGAGTTCCTCCCAGGCTGGGGAGTCAGAGGGTCAAATGATTCTGGAGAGGGAAATGGGGTCTCGTCTCTCCCCCTCAAACTTCTTTTGTGTAGGGCAGTTTGAACCATTGATTTTTTGTTTTGTTTATTTTTAGTTTAGCAGAAACAACAGCACCACCAAAATGGTTTGGATCAGATCACATATACATTCCTTCCCTCCTCCTCCCCTCCTGGGATGAAACAAACAAATCATGCCGTTTAGCACCATTGTGTCATTTGCCCCGGAATGAGCTGTTTCTTTCTGTGCACGTTTTGAAAAGCAGAGGCAAGGAACAGCTAGAGTTTCATAAAACTGCCAGAGGACTTGGACTCCAGTCATGGCTCCAGCGAGTGCTGAGCTATTTATCTGCACTAGCAGAATGTCAGCAGGAGCTATTTCAAGCTCCCTCTTCACTCCAAAATGCACCCCAGCTTGGTGTTTGGAAGATTTTTCTGTGGGTGGTAATGAGTCTGTGCAGGTGAAGGAGTGAGCTGAGCTGCAACAGGCACATGAAGTGAGCCACAAAAAGCAGCAGTGAGGGTCAGTGAGAATGGGGAAAATATTTAACTCAAGAGTGGAAAGAGGAGTTGGGAATGACCCAGGTCTCCAATGTTACAGCTTCTACTTTCTTCTCCTCAGTCTCTGGTACTATTTTTCCACTGCTCTCTCTGCCTTTCTTGTTCCTTTGCCCTATGCCTTCTCACCTCCTATTCCAAGTCCTTTTTCAGCTTCTTAGCCTTCCCCTGTGGATCAGTGGCTTTGATCTGGGAAATAGAGTTGGTGTGTGTAAACTGGTTACTTATGCTTCCTAGTGGTGAGCATATATATGTGAATGCGTGTCTTGAAGACCCAACTGTATGTCATCAGCTGCAGTTTTCACAGGATTTATACATTTTTTTAAATTTTGATTTTTAAGTCTCTGTGTTAGAAAAAGATGATTCCTTTTGGAATTCCTCTGCTAGAGAGGATTCACTGACCTTTTCTGCAGGGTGAAGGAAGTGAGAAATGTACTTTCTTCTGACTTCAGTGGAGTGAAATGGGCAGTTGCTGGGTGCAAATCACTTGTCCTGTTTTCCATCAGTTCCAGTAAGAGATGTTTCCCTAAGGAAAATGTTTCTCTGCATTCTCTGGGCTGTAAGGGAGCCCAAGGTGGCTAGCTCTGCTGCAAGCATCGGCCATGTGAGTGTCCACCTGTGCCCAGAGGAGCTCCATGCTCTTTCTGATTGGCCTGCGAAGCGGCAGTGGGACTAGCAACAGTGGGTCTAGAAACAAGCAGATTTAATAAAAAAACCTTCATGGCGTGGCAGTTGGGCCCGTGCTGTGCAACTAATTAACTTGCTAACCCTGTGGAAGCACTCCCAAAGACAAACTCCTGTCCTCCACTCCTGTGCTTCCCTCATTCCACTTTTTGCACTGCTTTGGCTTCCGCCCTCTTCCTTGGGAAGACAGCACGGCAATGTCACACAAGCCCTGCTGTGCATATGGGAAGGGACATGTCACATCTTGTGCCTTTGCTGGATGTTCATGGTGACCTTTTGCGTAAGCTCCCCCTTGCTGAAATGGGGCAGCTGTTTGTGGCAAGATTTCTCCTTTCTTGGGCTTCCCTGTTATACACAGCAATCATCTCCAGTAACTGTATGTAAGGGCAAGGAGATGGGTGCTTGTTTGAGCCATGTTTCCTTTATTTCATGGCAAACAGGATTGCCCCCCTGCACATCGATGCACGTGTGCTGCTCTTTCTTTTACATTGCGGTATTTACCAGCTGTTCATACAAAACATGGCTTCCTTCTTCTAAGTCTTTCTGTTTCCTCCATTCTCAGAAATATCTTGATTTTCATACTGTGTCTTGAAATGGCTCTGGCTTTTTGTACCTGCTTTGTAACAATCTCACTTGAGAGGTGAAAAAGGAGGCTCTAAAGCCCAGTTCCTAGACTATAACCTGCACATTATTTTAATTTAAACTCACCTCCTGTTACAGCAGAGAATCAAGGTGTAAGTGTGTAAAGTGCTTTGGGAGCCCTGTGATAAAAGGCCCTATAAAAATATAAATGTAAGCAGATGGCAGTCCCAACCTGCCTGGTAGAAGCAACACACAAACTCACAGAAAAGGGTGCAAACTCAGCCCCTTCCTGGAGTTCTCTCAGCCAACAACAAATGTAATCTTTGCCAGGGTTTGCTTGTTTCTAAAGTAGACTGCTCTATTTCTTACCAAGTTGCCTCATTGTCAGACACAAGCTAAACCATTTGCGTTGCAGCTCCAAGCACATTCAGACTTTGTGTGCTGTTTGAAAAGAGGTCCATGTCTGTGGCATGACATTAATGGCAAAGCCACAGCCATGGCTGTATCTCAACCACTTTGATGTTGATATCTTCCTGCAAGCAAGGAAAAGCATATAATGGCAAGTCCTTGGATATAGTGTCACCAGTTTGTAGATAAGATCAGTCTGGGGCATGATGCACAGGAATGGAAAGAAGCAAAATCTAACGAGTGAGACATGCTTGACATATGTTTGCTGATGAAAAGGGAAAGCTGATCTTTTTCTACTCTTGCCTGTTCTTCTAAACACCATTTTTTCCAAAAGATGGTTTTACTCTTTATCTAAGTCAGCGTTTTCCCCTGCTGTGAAATGTTTTGGGTCAGATGATATTTTGCTGGGCTTTAGAAAGCTGCTAAGAATTAATTAATCTGTAATTAAATTGATGGGGGAAAGACGTACAGAACTGTTAATAGAATTACATCCTCAAAAGGAACAAAAATAAGACTGTTTCCTTTCATTTCTCTTTTTTACAGTTTGCAGTTTGACAGATTTCTGACCAAGCTTGAGTTTAGACAAAGGGCATGTGGCAAAAGTTGGAAGTGTTGTAATGCTGCCTACTGTGATTTGTATAAACATTTAGGATCCCCTGGAGAGGAATGTAATCCAGGGTTCCCTGCTTACACAGAAATGCTCCGAACAATATAATATTTGAGAGAAAAGAAACATTTTTAATTGGATTTGTGCTGACTATTTTTGAAACACAAAGAAGACACTTTATCCAGTAAGCTACAGATTTTGTTTGCAGTCACAGGGAATCAGCAGGCCTCAAATTAGCTGCAGGTCAGGCCTTGCTGTTCCATGGGCCCAAAGAAATGCAGAGGTTTGAAGGAAAAATACTAATGATAAGAAAAGGCTATAAATACAAGCCGCATGCTTCTCTAAATTTATGCGAGTTAGGCTAAATGGATCATGTGGTATCCTCATGCATTCCTCAAATGGCAGAAAATCAAAGGAGAAAATTATCAGGTTTGTCTTCCATCTGACTAGAAATTTGCTCCAGGATGGGACAGCCACTGACGTGAGCTGTGCATTGCTCACCAAGGGAGGTGCTGCCAAAAGGGTGACCTTGGCTTGCTCCCCAAGACCTGCCACCTCACTCTGAACCCCTTGTACCTTTGGGAATCACCTTTCCTGTTTTTAGCACCCATCCTTCTGTATCTAGCAGGAAAGGGGCAGTTTGAGGCACTGCTCAAGGTTTCATACCAGGCTTTCTCCCTTTCCTGTTTGTATTGAAGGCCAAGAGAGGAGAATAATGTGGTTTGGTTACTTTCAAGCAGAATCAGTAGCAACAAAGAAAAGAAAATTGCATTCCAGAGAGTATATCCAGATTTGCAACATCCCTTGTCTTTTATAGCAATAGAGGGATGATATTAGAAGCTTTTGGTAAAGGTATAAAGCCTGGCTTTATTTCTGTTTTCCTTACCATTGTTATATTTTTCCTTCTTTCCAGTGATGATTGGTGAGGTTCATCAGTAAAGTCAATAGGTCTGATTTTGTCAGATGTGGCACTCCGCTTAACGTCAATAGCAGCTGAAAAATCACCAAACTTAAGAAGAGAATAGGCTTCAGAGACGATATATTGCAACTAAAAATTCTGTGTTTCTAGCTGTTTGTATTATTTTCAAGTATTAAAAAGATGTTAAGATGTATTCCTATAAGAGGAAAATATATAGGGTCAGGTTCATTCTGCCTATCTTTTGGTGCTTAATAGATAATCCAAAATAAGGAATATTGCCACTCAAGTGTCCTTTCATGTTACTAGAGAAATCAATGGGTGTCTTTATGGGGCAAGTAAAATGGCACAAGATCTAAGACATCCCCCCCCCCCCAGAGGGGACTGCCTCTCCATTGACTCAAGTGACTCAAAACCTAACTTTAGGTGTCTCATCCAAGTACTTATGGTCAGGAAGGGTGAGTCTAGCCCATATTCACTGTGATGAGTGAAACTTGGGACAAGACAATTTGTACGTGATAAGATCCCATAACTGCTGTTTAAGAAAGGTGCACACTTGTATGGATCCAGTAACTGTCAGAACCAAGCACATTAAGTCAGGATTACTGTAACCAAATGAGTAGGAATGATTTTTTGGAGGCACTTGAATAAGGATGGCTTCTAGAGAATTGGATTTAAGGTGGGACAAGAAGAAACCGGATGGGAAAGAGGACTAAGAGTGAGGGGTCAGAAGCAGGAACAAGAAAGTTAAGCTGAATACACCCAAGTAACAGGTGAATGCTTATGCTGCTATCGCCTCTTCATTAAGGACCCTAAAGAAAAGTTCTTGAAAAGGATGACAGTAGCTTCTCTTATCTGTGGATGAGGGTCTCCTCCTTTCCAGGGGGGTTACAGTGACAAGGAGAAGCTAAAATACGGAGGAATGCAAAGGATTCTTGATTCTGCAAGACAGCTTTAGGGGGTGATCCTCATCTCATTTAATATTACACATCTACAGATAAGCTAGGTGTCCTGAGCTTCCTTTTCAGTCAAGGGAGAGTAACTGCTACTTTTAGGGTGCAGTTCAGCTGAGCTAATTTAGATGTGTGCTTAAGTGTGTGATGAATCCTATCTTGCCTGTTTCTTTCTATTGGTGAAAAAGGAGTTGAGGGAAGTCAACTCAGGAAGCCTACAGTTTTTCAGATACTATGAAGTGATCCATAAACGTGCATTCATCTCTAAACAGCTAACAAAACTGCCAAACATTTGTTCTTTCTGGAAAAATCTTGGTTTTGCATAATCCAAGTAGCACTTTTAGGTGGTTGAGGAGACTTACAAGGCTGATATATGTAAGAAAAGGCTCAATGAGATTTTTTTTTGTAAATTGCATTTCCTTATTAGTCACCACTTCCCTTTTCATTCTGAGAAACTGTCCTCTTCAGACTTGTTCATTTTATTTGGCAGAACTGCAGATAACTCCAGATGTTGCTGATCCTTTTTCAGTTCATTGCTTTAGGAAACTGCAGTTGCACCTGAGAGAAAATAGAAGCCAACCTGGAAGAGAAAGAAAAGAGATATATAATAGCTTTGCTAGAGGAAAAGAAAAATCAGATTAATTTATATGCTCAGGATGATCTCTAATTGTTTCCTAAAGACGAATTAAAAGCCTTTTTATTCACAAAGAGCTCAGTTCAAGGCCTTGTACATCTCTTATTAGAGCTGAAAATGTCACCAATAGAGAATTGCGTTTTCTAGCTTCCCTTATGGATCTAGAATTGCAATGGAAAACAGAGCACTAAATGTAACAGTTGGCAGGTAAGTGAAAGTGATAATAAGCTTTGATATTGAGGAGCAATATCCTAAGCTGATAGAAGTAGGTGTCGTCTTCTAACTTCAGCAGAGCTGTGTTTTTTCATTACAGCTGAAGACGTGGCTCTTGTATGCCTAACTATGGACTAGTGTAGTTTTAAATCTGGAAATATAATGTGTTATCTACCATGGCTTTCACACTTTTGAAGCTTGGCAGAGAATATTCTTGCTGTTCTAATCTACTAAGGATAAAGCCTGAGAAAACACTTAGCATTGAGTTTTTTTGTTCTTCAGGATACGTTTTCTTTGCTTACATTCTGTTATGTCAACAGAGGGTGACAAAGTTAATGACATACAGACCTTTTCCTCTCCAAAGCAGCAGTTTATTTCTAGTTCATGCTGCTAGCTACTGAAAGGTATTTCACCTAATAAAAAAAGTCTCATCCAGTCCATGGCAAGTAAGAACTCACAAGCTTACAGGCACTGGGATGGAGCATTCCCCATGACTAAGATGAGTGAGTGGGCATGGAGGCTGAATAGTGTGCCAAAGTGATCCTCCATGACGCCTCTGGAAAGCTCAGCAGACTTTTCTGTCCACGGCTGGAAGAAACAGATTTCCAAGCTATTATCTTTCACAAGAATAGCATTCAGTCAAAGACAACTTACGACTTCCAGTGAAAGTACTTCCAAATAAATAAGTGAAGGAGTGGTATTCTTTGGAAATCAGTGGTATCACCTCTGACAGAAAACAATGATTGCGATGAAGAGTAAACACCTCAGTCACAGGGTGATGTGAAGCACACTGATGCACACTGGAAGCAAAACCACAGAACTGCAGCTGAAGGCTGAATCACTGCTGTATCTAATTAGGCACATCAGTTAAGATATGCAAGCCTCCAACTGTCTGAGAAAGGCTGAGATTGCTAATACCAAACTGTTACTGTCCTCACTGCTCAGAAGAGGTGATGAGTGATAAGATTAAAGAAATAGCATTTTGTGTTAGAGCGGTCAGTAGCTTTCTGGTTGCTTGTTGGGAGGAAGGTCAGGCAGGCAGTTAAAGGATGTTACATCATTTTCTGATTTGGCCCTCTGAGTAGTGTTGAGGTAAAGAAATAAATTGCTCATATTTCAAGTGTTGGTGAATAACAGCAGCCCCTTGGTTTTCTAATGCACTGTCATTTGAATTGTATATGTTATTGAATCAGACAAAATATGTATTTATGCATTAGATTTCTTCAAAATTCTGGTTTTTAACAAGATGCAGGAAAAATAACCTGAAATGACGATCTTTTATTCCTAGGTTGTTTGTGACAGAGCGTCAGCAATGTCCTGTGCGGAACATGATTCATGTAAGGCACAGACAGCGGATACTGAGTTTGAAAGGGGGCTAATCAACAGTCTTTGGAATAAAGAACTATCTTAACTCAAAAATTTTGATGCACGAATGAACATAATTCTCTGTGTGCTGAGTTACTGTTTAGGGGACACTTGTACTGTAGCAACCACAGTGAATCAATTCAGTGCCATTCACAAGCAAATTAAGTTGTAAAATCTCACCGTATGTGTATGTATGTGTCTAAATATCTGTAGAGAGATTATTTACTTATTTTCTACTTTAAGTTTTTCCTCTCTCAGTCTACTCAGCTGATCCCTGGAGTCGCTCTATTGAGGTTAACATTGAGGTATCAAAGAGGTATTTTGCTCTTCTTAATTTTAGAATAAAACTTTGTGGGACAAGACCACACACAGCTGACAGGAGAGCCATCAGACCCAAGCGGGGGACTGAAGGGGGAGTGCAAGATTTTCTCCTCTGGCCTGTGGTCAACACAAATCCAAATTGGGTAGTGTTCAATAGAACAAGACAGCAATGCAGATATGCTAAAAGAATGTGCATGTCCTGGCCCCCAGGCTTTTAGGGACTTCTGATGGATAATGGTTGAAGATGCCCAGGGACGGTATGCCTTGTAGAAGTGATGAAGAGCAGTGAGAAGACAGGAATGGTGCGGGTCAGGTCGTAGTACTGTGGCAGCTCATTGCATTGATGGCCCATCTATTGGACAAGGAATATTTGTGCCTCTCAGGCATTTTTGTACTTGAAGATGAGAGATAAGGGGACACTGAAGAAGGAAGCTGATCAAACTGCTCTCACTGTGAAGACAATGCTGTGGCTCTGTAATCTGGGCAATGTTGAGTATTGCATGTAGCCTTTTTGTTGTGTAAATGAACACAATAATGTGGCATGCTCCTGAGAATTAGGGTGTAGCTCCATGTTATGGATCCTCCATCAGTGGGTCAAAAATACCCTCTCTCAGCCCTCTCTGCCCCCACACAAAGGGTTGCTGCCTCTGCTGCTATGCCTGTTCCACTGCTGTTGTGTCCAGGACTGGTGAAAATGAGGTGGCTAAATAAAAAATAAATTATAGCAAGAAGTCCATAGAAAAACAGGTGGATAATAGGAAAAAAAGTGCTTCTTTAAAATCACATCATTTTATATGTCTGTTAGCTAAGCTGGTGCAAAGGAGAGGGACAACCAACACTTCCTGGGGATGGGTGGTGGCAAGGATGAATAGGGGTGGTGGGGTCAGAGGTGGAAGTTTCTTAACCAATTCTGCTGCCAAAGGATTGGGAACATCATAATCTGTATAATGGGAGTGGGATTCATCTAATGTTGCTGAAAAACAGGTGTGCATATGGACACTGGTCATGTCTGGAGAGCAAGAGCCCTATCCTGTTCAATAAATCAGCTTCCTTCTGCTGAGCTGCAATTTCTGTTCTCTATGAGAGAGTCCAGAGGTCCATCTGACTCAAGTGCCTTAATCTCACATGGCTAAAGTGAGCTCAGATGAGTGCTACCCTTACCCTTTAAATAGTTAATGTATTGTCAAAGTTTACAAGTAAATCCATTAATGAGCTTCATTATAAACATATTCTGTAAGCACCCAACGTTGGACCTATTTTAATGACTTAAAAAAACCTCTTGTCTGTAGGTTACATTCTTAAAGAAATATGATCATCTTCCATGTTGAGTCATTATCTGCCAAATAGTTTCTTGCCAACACTGAAAAATCATGTTCTGCTGGAGGAAATTCCTTAAAGACTTGCCACCTCCGAACATCTCTTCCCTCCTCTATTGTTTCTAGAAGGAATAGAACTCCAGAGTGCTTTAAGCAAAAACGACCACTGCTTCTCTTTGTCATTTGAACGTTGCTTAACCTCTTCTCTAAGGACAGCATGTCTTCACTCTCCAGTGGGAGATAAACTGAAGACGTGATATTGGAAAGCTGGAAGGCTTTGCCCAAAGATTAATTTATCTAATCTGGCACCATAATTGTTACAGTGACTTTGTCATAATTTTATGTTTACTGGGTATAATAACCATATGCAACAACTGTGCTATATGGTATAATGCATACAGTAAAACCAAGGCAGAATTAAGGTTATTTAGGTGCCCATTTGCATATAATTTGAAACTATTTCTTGGGTTTAGAAGACTTGGTTTGGAGATAATTAAACAACCATGTAAAAGACACTATAAAAGATAAATATGTATTCAGCCATACAGCTATCTTGCTACAGTTTTTGTCTGGCAACTGTTACAGCACTGCAATGCTGTAACTCAGCATTACGGTATGTAATATATTATTGGCCATTGATCAGATGAACTGCTGGCTGCTTATCCAAGCCAGCTGATGCTAGTCTTGGTTTCCAAGCAAAATCAATGCAGTAAGTCCCCAACTGACCAAAACAGCTGTGTTTGATTTATCATGATTACAATAAGGTTGTCTGTTCAGAAGGGGATTGCTTCTACTTTTCTTTATATCCTGTTTATAAAATAGATTTATTTCATTACCATTTTCTTTCCTGAACAACTGTAGATGCCTTTATTGAACCCCCATCTGTTGCCTCTTTTAATAACCCAGCTGCAGAATTTGCCATCTCCTCCAGCTGCAGAACAGAGGTATGTATATAAAATAAATCTGTATAATTTGTGTGCCGCCATGTGAGACTCTCTGGATGGATTTTGGTGTCCAGAAAGTGCAGATTGCCTGCCTTTTGATGAGAAAGCTTGTCAAAATCATGGACTCATAGAATGGTTCAGGTTGGAAGGCACCTTTAAGATCATCTGGTTCCTCCTTCACTGCCACGGTCAGGCACACCTTCCACTAAATCAGGTTGCTCAAAGTTCAGTCCAGTCTGACCTTGAACACTTTCAGGAATGGTGAATCCACAGCTTCTCTGGGCAGTCCATGCCAGTGCCTAACCACCCTCATAGTGAAGAACTTCCTTCTTATATCTAATGTAAATCTACTGTCTTTCGGTTTAAAGCAATACCCCTTGTCTTGTCACTACATGCCCTTGTAAAAAGTCCCTTTCCAGATTTCTTGTAGCACTCGTCTAGGTACTGGAGTGCTGCTATAACATCCTGAGGTGAGTTTTAAATCTCATATGTTGCCTTTGAAATGATAAATCAAACTGTTTGAGATTATTGACTATTAATTAATTTCTGTGATTTTTTTTCTTTTCTTTATATTGTGCAGAATAAAAGGCAAAAACTAACAAGTTTCCATGTGCTCTCTCTGTAGTCTGAAAAACTACAAAACTTCTGGATTTTGTTCCTTTCCCACCCTAGCATCAGCATAAACTGTGGTATGCAGGTTTCCCCCCTCTTTCTTTCCCATTAGTCGCTCTATTAAATATATTAATTGTAGTGCCCCAGATTACTGGGAGGTCTTTAAATCAAAGCCATGAGACTTGGTAGCAAGGCGCTTAGCTATGAGCTTTGCTGATGATAACTGCATCGTATGAGTATTCATACAGAACTGATTGAGCCCCTGTGGCCAGATGCTAGGGCTGTTTTGTGATGCTCTGGCACCATAAAGTAAACTTCAACAGGGTTTACAGGTTTGTTTGAAGCCTATTTCCAGGTGACGAAATCCTGCTATAGTGATTTTGATGCTGTCTTGAGGATGGTCTATCTCTTACACAACCCAGCCATCATGGGAAGGAGAAAAATGAGGCTGAAAGATGTGTCTCAAATAATCTGGCTAGAAAGGTCTATCCCATTCATTGTGCACTGATCTGAGGGAAGCTTGGATGGTTTAAGTAGCTGCTATTGTTTTTAAAGTTACAGACTTGGACAGGCCTACAAGACGTTATTATAGAATAATAACAATGACAACAACAATAATTGAAAATAAAGAAATTATTATTACTACACAGTCAGAGTTGACATCTCATGGTGCTCAGTACTGTGCAGACATACTGTGTATGAACATACTTGCACTGCCAGTTTTAAAATTTTCCTTGCTGTGCATCTCTGATCCTACTTTTGGCTTTTCCCGAGGTATGTTTGCTGAGAGGGGCTGGTACATGCTACGTCTTAGAGCAAGTACAAAAGAGCTTTATTTGTACTGCCTGTCATTTCAAGCTGGAAGACTCCAGTGTCTGTCTCACCGCCTTTACCATATGCAGTTGGGTTTTCTCCTTCCTCTCTGTAATTCTTCTGGGACACTGCATAATAAAAGTCTCAACTTAATCAAGAAAAATTCAACATGTGACACAGCTAGAGAGAGTGTTGGGGTATAAAAGCGGAAAGCAAACAAACAAGCACACACTTGTGATGTTAGTCTAATAACACACTTGCTGCTGTGCTCTCTGTCTTTCTGGTGTGTGTACTGTTTCTCCTGTACAACATTGTTCTGGGCTTTGTTTCCTTCGTCTGCTCAGCCCGAGAGGGCTCCCTGCTGCCAGAGGGGCTGCTGGGACACCAGCAGGTGTCTGAATAATTGGAATCACAATTCTTTTAGAAAGAAGCAATTCGTGGAAAAGAAAACTCTGTTCTTAGATTAAAAAAGTACTAATAACAATAACAACAAAAATCAATTTCTAAGACCATTAGCAGCGTCAAATCTTCACCTCTTGCTTACAGATAAAACTAAGACACATACGGAGGTGCGACAGTTTCAGACTGGAGTGGGCTCAGCATATTGCATGATGTGGAGAGCTACTTCCTGTGAGCCTATAGAAAGTGGAGGCTGTTTATGGTTGGCAACACAAAAACGAGGCTGTGATTTGTCACACCTGGCAGTGCTGCCATGTGGGAATCCAGTGTGGTCTGATGGCCATACATGTCCCCATTCAAGGCACAGTCATAGTGTTTTTTAAACCCCATTTCCCATGCCCTTTTTGAAAGCAAGATTGACTGCTACAGCAGAAACTGGCTGCTTCAGCACAGATGGATGTGGGTGTCTTTTGCTGGCCAGTAGCACTGAATAGTCCAAAAGGATATCAGTGCTCTGGGCCAGCGTAGAAACTGATGTCAGATGCCCTGGCTGGTGGGGATCCCTCCTGCAGAGGTGGTGGGCATCTCTGAGGTCCAGGCTGCCTCACTTTGCTGCAGCCACTTGTGCTCACCTTTGCTGCTGGATGCTTCTGGCCAAGCAGAAGGAGGGGGACTCTTTCCACCTGGCATAGAATAGCAGCGGAGCCTGAATGTGAGGATAGTAGATGTGAGGGATGTCTGTGCCCCAGGTTGTCTCACCTGCTCCTTTGAAGGCTTTGGGAAGGGTGAGAGGAGAGGGATGAGCTTGCAGGTGTGGATGTGGGCTGGAACATCTGAAGAGGATTTACTTATAGTAACTTTTGGTGCTGGGCCTGGAGGAAAGACTTGGGCCATTTTAGGGCATTCCTAAGAATTAGGTAGTAGGTCTGGCAGGAGCATGTGGCTGTTTGGTGGGAGGCCCCTGTGCTGGAAATAGGAGCTTGTGCTTTGACCCTGAGAAAGGACACACTGTCCCCTGCAGCAGCAAGTGAGCTAGGAGTGAGGTGAAACTGCTGGGACCTGGTCTAGGAGGGTGTCCTGCTGGTGGGAGTGGGCTTTGGTGTTAGCACCCCAGTGACCTTGCAGAGGAATAAGGACTGCACCCAGCATGTATGCAATAATCTTTGGGTGCTCTGCATTTCAACCCCAGGGACAAATTCATTCTCCCTTGAATGTGATTTCTCTGTTAAGGCCATCTCAGAGTTCTGCACAGTGTGCAAAATACCAGGACTCCCACCCCCCTAAAAAGTGAGGTAGTAGGATGAGCAGTGGTTAAAATAAAAATCCCCGTGGAAGGATAGCAGGAGGGCTGGGTTCCTGCATTTGCAATGGGACAGGGAGGAAAGGGCTTAATGGTTGAGCGTGTAAGAACTCCATAGCTTCTGAGATCATTTTGGCATTCAGCATGTTTATGAATAATGAAATAAACTGGTGTGACACGAGGGAATAAGCTGTTAAGTGTCACAAAGCACCAGAAACAAAATCCATCCAAAATGCTTCTTTTCTTCTTGAGGAAAACCTAAAACAACTTTTCTGATTACCTGACAGTCCATTTAATCCCCAGGAAACATTCCTTTGTTAGAGTTTCAAGGAGAATTACTTGAAATAATCCTTTGTACAATGTGTTTCATTCTATGTTAGTTTTGAATCATGTCCCTTTTCCTTTTTTTTTTTTTTTTCCTTAAAGGGGAAAAGAAAAAAGACACCTAATCAATGCCTATGGAAGAGCTGAGGGCAAATCTGAGGCTTTCTGGTACAGGGATTGCCTTTGTGAGGACACCCTTGCAGAAGAGGCTGAGGACTGCAGGGGCTGAAGAAAAAATGAAAATAAAAAAAATCCCTGAAGCCCCAAACTGTTGTAATTATGCAGTTCAGACTTGGCTCTCGATGTGTCCCTGGGATGAGGAATGGTCCATGGTGGGTATGCGTCACACATGGGTGCCTTCAGCAGGGATTCGTGCTGCCAGTGACCCAGATTCAGGAGGAGACCTGGGGTCTCCAGCACAGCGATCTTCAAGGCCTTTGAATGACACATGGTTAAGGAGGAGAACTGAGCTTGTCTGTGGTTGCTGCCATCTGCCTGCCCTCCAGCAAAGGTCGTTTTCCAGGAAACAGCCAACTGCCCCCTTGGAAAAATGTAGTGGTGTGGTGAAGGGAGGAAAGGAAAAGGCAAAAACCCGGATTATATTGAGGTCTCTGAGTTTGGCATTTGAATGCTCTCATCTTGTCTTCTCTCTCCCATTGACTTCTGGGATTCATTTTCTTTTCTGTAATATTGGCATAAATCTTATTCACCTCATAGAAATGTGTCAGAAGTTACCGTATCCCTATTTCCAGATATATGAGAGCATTTTACATGTATAGCCTGATGGATACTTTCTAGTGGGGCATCTTGGTGAAGGCCAAGGGATATGTTTTGAGGAAGAGGGATCTGACCTTTTCTCCAGGATGGGCCCAGAAGGTGGTAGCATTTTTCCCCTCACCAGATCTCTTCCCTGAGTGATCATGCTGTTGGGCATGGAGAGAAACTGTATACTGCTGACTGTGGTTTAGATGTGTTGCATGATCTGTGACTCTGCTCTTGCCTGAACCATGAAACTCACTGCCACAAGGTAAAGCAGAAGTGAAGTGTTCAGTAATACTTCAGGAAAAGCCAGGCCTGTTTCCTGGATGAGAACTTTCAAAATTACATTGAATAGGAAAAAAATAATAAATCTCATACAAATTGTTGAATGCCTTCATCCTCTAAAGAAAAGAATCAGCACCAGCCAAGCTTGGTCAGGAACTTGAGTTTAGCCTGAAGTGGGTGTGGAGTGATCTCCTGTAGGCTATCTTGTACCTGTGTCTGCAGCACCAGGTCCCGACCACATCTGGGAGAAGATACTGGAGTGTGTGTGAGAGGCTGGGGAAGGCTACTGAAAATTATGCGCTCCCACCATGGTTGACCACAGATCGCATTGGAAGGAAGAATTAATAACCACTGCCTAGACCACAGGTTATTCCCTCTTATTTCATTCTCATTTTTTTTTCACCTTTGCTTTCAGAAAATTCATTGCATTTTTTTTTTTTCCTCCTAGAGGAAGAAGCTCCTTTTGATCTATAAATAGCTCCACAAGTCAAAGTGATGGGGCAACCTTAAAAATATATTATGGAGACATTAGTAGTGACTCTTGCTAAGGTTTTGTTGAGGTTTGAACTTAAAGCAGGACTAATGTTCCTTCTTTCACACTCCAGTAATTAATACAGTGGCCAGATGTGGCACAGGAATCTTCAGAGGGTGGTTGCTTTTGCTGTGTATTACTTCAGGGGAACCTTGAACCTGCACTTTTCTTCTGAAATCTGCTTATGCACTGACACGTGTGTGTTAGGTACGACTTGCTCACTTTTTGGCATACAGAGTGGCCCCTGTATGCAAGACTCCCCCTCCCCAGAATGACAATTCTTTTGCTGCTGAGGAACTGCGAGGCCATGTTAGCTGCTTCCCCCTGCCAGCATTCGCCACCACCAGTTGTGCTGGCTGGGACCGGGACTCAGTGTAGGGTGTCAGCAGGCTAGGGCAGGGCAGGGGGAACAATGGGGGCTGCAGGATATAGAGTGGGGAGCTTGGAGCAACTTTCTGCAGCAGAACACTGGAAGAAAGAGTGAGGAAGAAGGAGAAAGCAGGAAGCAGGTGCTTTCACTTCTAGTGAAGGGAGGTGAATGGGGCATGGGAACAGGAGGATGGGAGGGATACAGGACTCAGCAAAAATCCAGAATGATCTCATAAAAGAAAAATATGTAAACTTTCTGAAATGCCTTCTTTAAAAAAAAAAAGCTCCTGGGAGAGGGAGCAGCAGTAAGCACAATGCTCTTTAAACAAATATCTTTAGAAATAATATCCTATTTGGTTCAAACAGAGCAGGGAAGTAGCAACTGAAAAGGCAGTTAGCGTGGAATGCACTAAATGCTTGTGTGAAGTTGCCAGAACATTATACTTGTATCTTTAACCAGGGAGGACTTCACATGCGGAAATGGTTCTTGACAAAGTTAAGTGGCCCTATATATTGTTTGGGAAATTGCCCTTATTTTGTGTGCTTCTTGTTCCAGTAATGGAAGCCATGAACAGAGGATAATTGCAGCAGTCTCATCTGTCAAATAATATTAGAAGTCAACAGCTATAATCTCAGCCACTTGCTTTACACAGCTTTTCTCCGTATTTTCTGTTCAAATTGTCAGTTGTTACATGTAAGTGTCCCCATTCCCTGTGGCTGATAAAAGTAAAAAGATTTAAGTAAATCAGGAGGAGTGCAGAGACAGGGCTTGGGCAATGGCTTTCAGTGCTAGTACAGTAAATCATATGACAACAGCACACTGGATATGAAAAATTACAGTCTGAGCATAGTGTTACTTGTTACTATTATTGGCAGAGCTGTGTGGCACTGAATGGTTTGGCTTTGCAGGGATTTGAGGAAGATACTGATTGGTTTTAGCTTGTGTGGGTTTGTGCTTTATGAACTTGGATTTTAGTTCTGGGAGATGAATGGGTTCCTGAAAACAGGATTCGGCTGAAATAATCTTCTTGTCTGTGGGTCAAATCAAAGCCATTAGAAAATGCATGTTGGGATGGTCATTCAGCTGGGACACTGCAACAGTTTTCCCAAAGCTCCCTTCACCTCATCATCCTGATTGTTCTTTCCTTTCCCTAATGCTAGAGAAAGAAATATTTTTATCTCTTACAGTGACACAGACTCCCCACACCACCACCTCCTGGCAAGGCTTTACCTTTGCTCCTGCCTTGTAGGGAGGAGGAGGAACACATCTCCCTTTCCGTGTCTCTGCTGCTAACAAAAAGGCACAACATTAGGCACAACATTGCTGTGTTTTTGTGAGCATTTTACAGCTCTGTTAGGAGCTCAGCTGAGACTGACAATGTATGTTTTCTTGCCATTGAATAATTATCAATTGGTCAAAGCTGGATTATGATTAGATGAAGCCAAATTCATCCTCCTGGCTGGAGGGAAGGGGCTGTTTGTCATTACCAGCCCTCTGCACAGCAGAGTGCTTCTACAAATAGACTTATGTTTGGCAGCCTCTTTTGTGCACTAAGGGCAGCTCCTCCTGGTTTAACTTAGTGACATAGGTTATATGCACTGCTGCTGAAATACCATGGGAAATGTTTTCAAAGGTAGATTTGAAGGCTATGGTGATATATATGTTAAACTCCAGCTCTCCATATAGACATGTTTTCTGCCTTCAGACTGTCTTGTGTGAGTTGACTTCACTCTGTGCTGGACAATCATCTTCCAAAATGGCCAGAGCCTTTTTATTCTGAATTCACACCCTCCCTTGTTTCACAAGATCTTCCCTGTGTTGACAAGCCCTTAGTGGTCAGAGCTTTCTCTTATGTTGCTTTCTTATTAATTGCATCCTGAGGCTATCAGAAATCCTTGATGTAAAGCCATATGATAAGTAAGTCCATTGTAAAGCTCTGGATACAAAGCTGAGGTGTATCCTTGCCTGCACTGTGTGACTGAGTCATTGTTGCTCAGGTGCTCCAATAGTGTCAGCTACCTTCTTTTGCTGAATTTTATCCCCCTGAGCTAATGAATTAGGGTGATCCCATCAAGCCACTTCAGATCTTCCTCTGGTACTTATTTTAGTATGTCTGTAGCAAGCTTTTTGGCTTTCTTCAGTGCAATATTTGTATGCACACGGCAATACAGGTCATGATTAATGGGCTTCACAGTCTCCTTTTTTTTTAATGTCAGAATAATAAAATATCTGGCTCGTCAGACTGTTTGCCTTGATTGTTCAGCTAAATGCATTTAGCACCAGAGGTAGAGATAGCATGTATGTATATGAATACCATTCTGGCAATTATTGTCAGAAGTGACAGCTGATTGCAGGTATTGGAATGATGCAACTTGTTCAAACTTAATGTTATCTATTATGAACTCTACTTCATGATGATAATAGCTGGAAGGCATTGATTTTGTTTTTTGTTACTTATCTCAAGCCCATACATTTTGCTTGCATTATTGACTTTTCTGATCATTTCATGCATCATATCTTCAGAAGATGTGTAAATCAATGTTGGCTGTGCAATGTATGTTGTTTATTAAGCTGCCGCGTAGGTTTAAACCTTGAAGAGAATCATCAGATACATGTCTTGAATAATTGTTGAGCAGGCCTGGCAAGAGAGGGCAGCCTTGGAGCATGCTGGCGCTGGTGTGGAAGATTTCAGTTAATTATTTATCTGGGCCACAGTATTTGCATGCCTATATGAATTTTTTATGAGGTTCATTAGCTTTTCAAGATGTTGAATAGGTTCAGCACTGCAATGATTGCGGCCAGACACACTGGGCAAGTGGCTCAGAGAGAGACGCTTGAGTCACAGACAGGAAAACAGGCGGTGGGGAATGCAAATGGATGGGTTGAACACTTTCAACAGGTGGCCCTTAACACCATGAAACCTATTGTGGTTGCAGTCAGCAATTTGAACACGTAAGACAGGAAGGGGTTCAGATTGCACCTATGTCTCCGGCAGCAGATTTAGACATTTAGGCTGGAATAAAACTCCACCCACATAAAACCCAAGAGGATGGAATGAAGAGGGACTGGGGAAATCAAAACCCATCCTGTGAGATGGCCCAGGCTGCACAGCTGCTGTACAGGCTATTCACTCAGAGCTGCTCATTCAGATCATGGGTGGAAAAAAACAGTCATCGCCTCTTTGCACCAGATGGGGCCACTGCAAAGTCTTAAAAGCAGGCAGTGCGTGTCAAGACTTGGGGCTGGGAATTCAGCTGTACAGCTGCACTGGGAAGTTAATCCCAGTCAAATGTTGTGAGGCAAACCCAGAGCCAGGAACCAGTGAGAGCTGAGACTACAGAAGCTGGTGCTGTTGCATGGTGTTCAATGGCTATTTGTTTTACTGCTCAGAGCAAGGCAGGTTGAGCTGGTCAGAATTAAGATCTTCCGTGGATTTGTTAGGGCTGCAGGTGTTTTGCTGCTTCTGCTGAGGTAATAGGCTGCATCAGGGTAGAGTATAATCCTTATGCTGCAGGTCTTCTTGTTTAGCACCACTGCAAGTCTTTGTGCCAGCTTTCAAGTAGGAATATGGGCACCTAAAGCAGCCTGTTCTCCATGCACCTTGCAGATGGGGCCTGGCTGATGAAGAGCTTCCTGTAGAGTACCTCCTCCAAGAAGTGCTCCTGAAGACTTGCTTTTTATTCTCCACTATTCCCATTCCCAAGTGTTTGATGGTGAATGAACAAGATTTAGAAATGTTTTCATTCTTTTCCTAGAGGTCTCTTTGCATTGAAACATTGCAGTGTCATCCACAGCAATGAGGTGCACGCTGCAACAAAAATAGTAATAATATAACACAAGACTGATAGCATTGTAAACGAACAGCCACTGTATAAAAGATGTACCCATGTCTGATCTATTCACACATATGGTGATTTATTCAGAGAACAAATATTTTAGCATTTGGAAAGAGCCTCAGCTTTGAATAGTATTTCAAATCCAACTAAAGAGAAAAGAATGTCAAATAGGCCATATAAATCCTATTGAACTAATGTTTTCATAATCTATATTGAAAAAATCTGAGAATAGAAGGGTTTTATTTTTAAAGTGGCTGAGGGTTAGTTATTGAGCTCATTTGGAGAAATGAAATTTTCACAGGTCTAGAAATTACAAAATATAATTGATATCCATGAAGATTAAATGAGATTTGGAGCCAAGCATTGTTCATATTTAAAAGTTAAATAATAATTTGGCCTCCACATCATTAACAATAAGTTTCATCTCCATCTGATTTTATTGTTGGCTGCATAGGTCATTCTCTGTTGAACAAAATGGGAAGAAAAAGCCTTGTTGGAAACTTGAGGGAATAGATTAGAAGGAGATGCATAGATGAATGAGGAAGATCACGTTGTTTTGGATGTATTTGTGAGCACAATTTCTCCCTGAAATTGTCATGGAGGTAATTTTGGGCCAGGAGCTCTATCAGGGGTACTGTGGGCCACTTAATCTGCATGACCACCTCTACTTGGTTTTGTGCTTTTGAGTATACATTTGTGTTCTTTGTGTACTCAATTTTAAGTGTCATTGTTCCCCATTTTTTCCTTTGAATGAACTCCTTGGAAATCTTAATGAAAAACAAACAAAAGCCCCCACCAGCTGCCTCATGGAGTAGCTCTGTTCCTGCCAACTGATGAGGGCCTCCATGCAGTATCTGCTTCTAACAGATAGTTTCTCTCACACTTCCATATCTAGAGATGGACTTTTATTTAGCCACAGAGTTCTTAGATACAGAAAAGTCTTTGATGGAAAGTTTTTGTTACCGATTGTCCATTCTTTATTATGCTGCAGACCTAGGTGCATGCTGGACTGCAGTCAGATGCTGGAATCAGTGCTTAGCAGAACATTCTGGTCGAAAGACTTGCTGGACTGGGTATTTAAAACAGTATGTGAATATACCTATACGTATACATATATATATACACACACACACATGCACAGAGTAATTGGGCAGTTCCTGGGAGCCGCTGGACCCTTGGTCTCATGTAACCTTCTCCACACTGCGGAGTTTCCAGGGAACTGGTGGGTAGTGGTGGGAACATTTGATCCTTTGATTGTGATTTCTATCTGTAAATAAGTTGATGGCATCCTTGCTGAAGGAATCAGGAAAAATTATGCAAAAGGTCTTTAATTTTACTCTTGAAGGGAAAAAGGATGTCAGAAATGACTACTATTCAACCAAATGAGGGAGCTCCTCAACTATGCCAGTTGTGTTCATTTAAAGCTCTTTTGGTGA
>JBCJKH010007815.1:0-23683 GCA_039877255.1 Loriculus beryllinus | reverse complement strand
TTTCAGACAATCCTTTGAATAATGAAAGTTCTCGAACTCACTCCTCCGTCATTGCAACAAGCAAAATGTCTGTAAAGACCTCAATCTTTCACAAAGATGCTGCTACGCTAGAACCCCCGTCTTCTGCTAAAATTACTTTTCAGTGTAAACACACAAGTGCCCTTCCTAACCATGTTTTGAATAATGAAGATTTAGTAGAAGACCTCTCACAACCAAACACAGAAACAAGACCTGAACTTTCAGTCCATTCTCTTACAAAAGAAAGCACTTACTCAGCAAAATATCCATCTCCATTCAGCAGTAGTACCCATGCAGAAAACTCTCACAAAGAGAGTAACAAGAAAGATACTCTCCCAGTTCCTTCATGTGAAAATAATATTTTTGAGTATGAAGATGATATTTCATCGGTGAGCAGACAGATACCTAGTAGGAAGTATACTAGCATCAGAAAGGCTGAAAAAGATGTCTCTTTTATGCATGTGGGCCGCCACATTGGTGACAGCATGTTGAATAAAAACTTATTTAACTTTTCTGATTTGAGCCACTCCAGCCATTCCAAAGGTAAAATGTCCTCTGAAGTAAATGAAAAATCCAGCAGTGCAAGTATAAATAGTTTTTTTCCAGCAGCAGTTACAGAAAATTGTGAGTTGGTGTCTTGTTCAGGAGGCAGTCGAACTGTGGTCCATTCACTTGAAAATAACACTGATGAAGGTGGCCTTAATAAGCTTAAAATTAGGTATGAAGAATTTCAGGAGCATAAGGCAGAAAAGCCAAGCCTCAGTCAACAAGCAGCACATTATATGTTCTTTCCTAGTGTTGTTCTTTCTAATTGTCTCAGTCGACCACAGAAATTAGCTCCTGTGACATACAAGTTACAGCAAGGCAACAAACAGTCCAGGTTGAAGCTGAATAAAAAGAAGCATAATTTTATCAATCATCAGGAGCCTTTAAGTGTAAATGACGTTGTATCAGTGAAGGAAAGCTGCTATACACAAGGTAATGCTTGTAGTAACATTCCTGATAAGGATAGTGCTTTACCTAGTGACTTTGTTCAAGTTCCTCTTGAAGCTTTTGAAAACAAAATGCCTGCAAGTACTGCTAATTATACTGACTGTCAGTTTGCAGATGGATCTCTTGAAACTGAGCAGTCATTCGGCTTATGTGGGAACAAATACACACTCCGAACGAAACGGAAGGTAAATTATGAGACTGAAGACAGTGAATCAAGCTTTGTCGCACACAACTCAAAAATTAATCTACCTCAAATGATAGAAGGTGTTGAAAGTTTGGATGGGTCTCAGAAGTCTCGAAAGCGTAGAAAACTTTCTAAAAAATTGCCACCTGTTATTATTAAATATATTATCATCAATAGATTTAGAGGGAGAAAAAATATGCTTGTTAAACTAGGGAAAGTAGATTCTAGTGAGGAAAGAGTAGTACTCACAGAGGAAAAGATGAACTTATATAAAAAGCTTGCACCTTTAAAGGACTTCTGGCCTAAAGTTCCTGACTCTCCTGCAACCAAATATCCTATTTATCCACTAACACCAAAGAAAAGTCACAAAAGGAAAGCAAAACATAAGTCAACCAAGAAAAAAGCTGGAAAGCCACAAAAAACAGGTAGTAAAAATATTAAAAGAACTTTATCTTTCAGAAAAAGGACTCATACAATTCTTTCTCCTCCTTCGCCATCCTACAATGCTGAAGCTGAAGACTGTGACTATAACTATAGTGATGTTATGTCTAAGTTAGGTTTTCTTTCTGAGAGAAGCACAAGCCCAGTAAACACATCTCCGCCTCGCTGCTGGTCTCCCACTGATCCAAAAGCAGAAGAAATTTTGACCAACCTGGAGAGAGAAGCTTTATTTAATAGGGGGCCAAATATGTACAGCAGCAAGAATGTTAATTCTAGTGCAGGAAAAAACAGTCGAGCAAAAACTCAGGTTAAGAAATGTAAAAAGAAATTTGCTAGTCCCACTGTATCTACTAAGAAAAGGAAAAAGATTAATCAGACTGATAAAACAGCAGATGATGTAAAGAAGAAACCGAGAAAACAAAGACAAAAAACAGTTGAAAAAGCAGCCTCAAGAAAGCGTGTTGTATTTAAGCATGAAAAAGGAAATGCTAACTCTGCTGCAGAGGTAAAGTTTGTGCTGAAACATCAAGATCTGCCTGAAATTTCTTACAACTCTGCCAACTTGCAGCCACTTCATAACCGGAAAGACAGTCCTCTTCCTGGCTATTCTGCAGGATATCTACCATCAGCACAGCTCCCCTCAGCAGCTGATGCACAAGGTAATTCATCAGGCTGTTTTCTTTCTTTGATGGAAATTGATAAGCCTGTAGATGCGCAGTGTGCACCTGCTTCACAAGAAGACCCTCATTCGTCTTTCACATCTACTCCTGTGGCATCTGGAAGGGAAGTACCAAAAATGAGCTCTCAAAGGCCCAGGACTCAAAGTGCTGTATTTAGAATGAAGGATTCTGCTGTCATTCAAAACATATTTGATCCATCTAATCACACAACTCAGGTAATGCAGAACACACGCATCTCTAAAGATACGACTTCTGCAAAAGCAGAAGAGACAAAAAATTTGCAAAACAGATATTTGCCACCAGCTGGGAAAGTAAATGAAACTCGTGACTCTTTGGACACAGCAAAGATGGATCAGTTACATGCCACTAACTATTTGCATTGTAAAGACAATAATCAACAGCAGATTTTTTGCTTACCAGAGGCACCCAAGCATTCTGATCCTTGTTCTTCTATTCTTAAGTCATCTGAGGAAAGCCCTGGGCCACTTCAGTTGCCTAAGAACTGTTTTGTAGCGTCTTTGAAGAGTCCAGTGAAACAGTTAAATTGGGATCAAAACCAGAGAGGATTTATTTTGGATATGTCACATTTTAAACCTGAAACAGTAAAACAAAGGTCAGAAACAACCATGCAACCAAAACCCATCACCCAGTATAAAAACAGGACTATAGTGGCCCCATCGGCATTCAGTGAAGGACAGTCTGGCCTAGCTGTTTTGAAAGAGTTGCTCCAGAAGAGACAGCAGAAAGCTCAGAATGCTAATGTTACACAGCAGCCATTACCAGCTAAAACACAGCTGAGCAGGAGTATACCATGCCCTCTTGAACAGAATAAGGCAATCAAAAGGTCGCGGTCAGTCGCATCGCCAAGAAAATCTCGTGCTCCCAGGAGCACAAAACCTAAAGAAAAAACAGCAAAACTGTCAAAAATGGAGTCATTAAGCCAGCAGATCACGAGTCGCATCGATCACTCTGTGTCTGATGACAGCCCCATTTTTTTTTCAGACCCTGGTTTTGAAAGCTGCTACTCGCTTGAAGACAGCTTGTCTCCAGACCACAGTTACAACTTTGATATTAATGCTATAGGACAAACTGGATTTTGCAGTTTTTATTCTGCAAGCCAGTTTGTCCCAGCAGATCAAAATTTGCCACAGAAATTCTTGAGTGATGCAATTCAAGATCTTGGTTCTGGACAAACAGCAGAAAATGACTTCGTGTGTCATAATGACCAAAAATTGGAGGAACAAAAGCAGCATTCTCCAAGCACAAGTAAATGGATACGGACTGGTTCCCTGAGCCCTGAGCTTTTTGAGAAAACCTCACTGGATAGTAATGAGAACCACTGCTATAGCCAATGGAGGAAAAATGTCCATTCTTCAAATTCTAGGTCTGGTTCCATCAATACCTTTTGTACACAAGAGACTGAGGTTTGTTTAAATGAAAAATTTAAATTGAACAGAAATACAGGTAATAAAGAGAGATTTCTTAACCTTCCCCAGCCAACCACCTCAGACTGGATTCAAAGCCACATCAGAAAAGAAACCACTTTTGAACCCTGTCAACCTCTTGATTCCGTTAATACCTCTTTTACATCAATTTTGTCTTCGCCTGATGGTGAGCTTATAGATGCAGCTTCTGAGGATTTAGAACTACATGTTTCAAGAAACAATGAGGCACTAACCCCAACTCCAGATAGTTCACCAAGATCAACTAGTTCTCCCTCACAGTCAAAGAATGGAAGTTTTACACCTCGGACCGCTCACATTCTTAAGCCTCTGATGTCCCCACCCAGTCGTGAAGAAATCATGGCAACTTTGCTGGATCATGATCTCGCAGAAACAGTTTATCAGGAACCATTTTGCAGCAATCCTTCAGATGCTCCAGAAAAGCCAAGGTACTGTGTTAAATACATTTCTGTCTACATATGCTTGTGATTATACTAAATTTAATTTATTCCTGTAAACAATTTTATGCTGTTATGTGGCACAGATGCATGAAAGATCCCATCTGATACCAGTACATTTGAAGCTGAAAATTACTGTACTTCCCGTGCAGATACCCATTTTTCATTCCTGACACTTTGGGGTTTTATTGCTTCATATTACTGTAGTAAGTGGGAATGTGTCTGCTTGGTTTGTAAAAGGAAGACACTGCCCACAGGAATTGCATAGTACAAAAACTAGTTAGCAAGATTCTACGTATATATCATTTTGAGGACTGTTTTGCTCTAAATTACCTGTAATGCAATTGCGAGTAAAACAATAACTCAAACTATTCTTCACAGGGAGATTGGAGGACGGCTTCTCACAGTGGAAACTAGGCTTCCAAATGACCTGCTTGAATTTGAAGGGGACTTCTCATTAGAAGGTCTACGGCTCTGGAAGACTGCATTTTCAGCAATGACAGAAAGCCCTAGACCAGGGTCTCCTCCTCGTTATGGTCACTCTACTATTAATAAAAGCGAAAGTAATAGCCATAAAATTAGCGAAGACAAAAAAATAGTCATAATGCCATGCAAGTGTGCTCCAAGCCAACAGCAAGTTCAGACATGGCTTCATGCCAAAGAAGAGTATGAACATTTCAAGAAATTGCCTAAAACTCATCCTGCTGAACTGGCAGAGGCAGCTGAGAATTTCAGCTCTGTAGCATTGTCTGAAGAGAAATCTATAGAAGTAGTAAAAGCAGCTAAAGATTTTAATTTATCGAGCCTAGAAGATGAAAGACCTGTTTTGCCTACAAAGAATACTGCTGCTGCTGTGGCAGAAAATACAAAAACACAAACCAAGGAAACCTGTGATAGGTCTATAAGCATTGTAGGAACTTCTGTAAATACTAAAAATTACACGGACTCTAATAAAACTCCATCTGAAAGCAAGACACTTGTTAATTCAACACTAGAACATGATAAGGAGGAGGAGGAGGAAGATTATTATGTCAATTACAGTTCACCAGATTCTCCACTACTTCCTCCTTGGCAGCAAGTAGCATCTCCAGATCCCAAGCAGTCCAAATTAGAAGACACAGAGTGGAAAAGTCAGGATATTATTTTGTCATCTGTGGAAGGAAATGATGTAGTACCTGTGGGAAGTGCACAAAACTCTCCATCCACCCACGAGGACGTTAGGACATCCTGTGCCACATCTCCATTTCCAGTTAATGAAGATCCTGGAAATTCTGAATCTATTTGCCTACATAGTACTCCTATTGTGCAGAGGAAAAATCAAGATAGAGTGCCTGAAGTTCTTGGGTTTACTCCTTTATCCACAGGTAAATTAATTGAATGATTCTAATGATGCAGAAAAAAATCTGAATAGGACATTATATTTCTTTTAACATAATGAGAATTACATCTCCACAAAAATAAGTTTAAAACTAGTTTTGGAAAGAAAAAGGCTTTTGCATTATTGTTAAAGTAATTACTGAGTTAAGAAAAGAGTGTAGAAGCAGAACACCCTTTTGCTTTGTGATGGTCTCTAGTATCTGAATTCTGAAGTGCTGGTTAAAAATTAAAGTATATCTTATTTGGGGGATTTTGAAATCCTTTTGGTTACATTGCTTGCATTTTTTCCAAACTTAATCTAGATGTAGAGTGTGAATAACATTTTAGTGTTAAGATGGCAATCATGTGAGACTTGGTAACTTACTGGCCTTGTATTACATGTTCCTAAGTGTCCACAGATACCAAATTGAAATAGTTGTGCTCTGGATTGGACGGATAATAAAGTTGTATTTGTTTTAATATAACGTTTGTTTATAATGTTAACTAAATGCCTTTGGTTGTTTCTAAAATGTTCTTTAATGTGTAGGCAATATTAATGAGGCTAAGCAGTTTTGCACTCACGTATGTTTACAGAGCCAAAAGCCCAGAAACTGAGCCACAAGAGGGGAAATAATACTGATGGTCTTCGCAGAGTACTTCTAACCACACAAATGAAGGTAAATTAAGATTTCATGTACAGTTATATTTTTATTATGCCACACATACAAATTTCCATTCTCTTTCTCCTATGTTGTTTTTTTTTGTTTGTTTTTCTTTTGCTGTCAAGATCTTGAAAATACATTTAAAGTGGTAGGCTGCAATTGCTGTAGAATGAGTGTACGCTCAGAGCTAGGATGAGTTGCGAGGTGACGAAGCTGGGTATCATAAATATGTTCTATGCTTTAGGGTAGTAAGGTACTAAAAAGACTGTAAGGAGAACGTTTTGCTCTTTTAGCTACATCCTTTTTAAGTTCTGTTGGGATTTCACTTCTATATAGCTTTTATAGGATTTTTTTATATACCTTTTATATTTTTATTTTCCCTTTTCTGTGTACACATAGACATGTATATTTATGTATCTCTGTGTGTTTAGTTTTCAGACAACGTTCTAAGCATTTTCTGAAAACAACATAGGCAGTGAATAGCACTGATATGCTGACAGAGTAGAGAGGGAATGGATTGCATAAAATTATCAGGCTCACATGTTTTCCCTAAACAATATTTCTGTTCCCCACACTGGAAAGGAAATGGTAGGCAAGGTGCATTATGAAAATGACCCAATAGACTTTTCATTTGTTCTCAATATGCACTCAGTTCAGGTGGATACTTAAGCGTACCCTTAATTCAGTGCCTTAAAGTGGTGACTAAAATGGAGGTTTTTGATGAATTGTTACTCAAGAGGGAATAGAGATTTGCTGGTTCCTCTGTCCTCAGGCTTCTAAGCAAGCCAATATGTGTGGATTTTTGTGGGGTTTTCAACCTGTCTATTGCTTTAGTATGAGGTTTCATTAAAATTGTTCCTAAAAGGAAGAAAGATACAGCTGTTGTTTCCTTGTTGAAAAATTACATTAGGAGATAGTGAAAGCCATTTTTAGTAACTGTAGCATATTATTTACATTTTCATTGATAAATTTGTTTTGAATATTGCATCTGAATTTAGCAATCTGCAGTTTTTTCAGTATTACACTATGCCTTTCTTCTTTCCCTTCTTTCCCCCCAATAAGAATCAGTTTGCTGCCCTTGGTGCTCCAAAGAAAGACACTTCTCAGATTGAAGGACCATCATTAAATAATACTTATGGTTTTAAAGTCAGTGTGGAAAACCTGCAGGAAGCCAAATCCTTACATGAGGTAACTTACATGTTATTTTATAAAATGGTAGTTAATCAGACCAGTTTTGCAATGGCAGAATTAAAATTCTTTCCTCCTTGGTCCCTGCCTGACATAATCAGTGTGTGGTGGCTGCAGCTTTAAGTCCTCTATGAGTTTAAGCTTGATCTCCAAGTACCTTTATTCAGTAGGATTGACTTAAATTTCACAGCATTTTTGTTGAGAAGGTGGTAAATTTTCCTTTTTAAAAAATACAAATATGGGAAAAATTAAAAGGAAGAACTAGTAAGGTTTGTATAAAAACATTACTGGAAAAACTAGCTGACCAAAACTTACATGGATTGTATACTTAAGAAACAAGGCATCTGACATCAGTCAGGCCCGCCTGGTATCTACATGCCACCTTCTGAACCTGTTGGCCAGTTTCTACTACAACTAACAAACTGGTACAAACCTCAATGAGTATCTCTACATAGTTCATGTAGATCAGTGGTTGGTCTGGGAAGACAGATCAAAATTGGTGCTGGAGAAAGAGATTCAATGTGAATATAGTGCTGCTGTGTTTGGCTGCTAGCTGGCCAGCCAGCATGTATGTGCTCCCAAACAGTCACCGCATCCGTGGCTTGGAATTAGCTGTTGACCAATTTGCAGATGAAATGGGGAGATACTGGTTTTATGCACTGACTTGATGACATAGGAGAAGCAACAAGAATCTGATGATATTGCAGGAAATGCAGATAGAGCTTGGTAGTAAAATTGCATTTCAGTGGTGGCTGTAGTGATTTATAATGCAAATGTAGAGGAAATCAGATTGCCCCCAGGGCACTTTGCTTGCTCAGAAGTATTTGTAACTTCTTCCTTTTCATTCTTCCAATTTGCCTATTAGTCTACATTATCAACTATATTGTGCAAGACAATAGAGCACCAACATAGTGTTAACGCGATATTAAATACTACAGAATTTATTATAGACAGAAAACTGTATAATACGTAGGGATTAGCAGTTTCTTAATGCCAGCCATTTTTCAAAAAGCTGTGGCAACATGATGTGGAAGTGAATTAATGCCAGTGAAGGGAAAGATAGGTATTCTTCATATCTTCCTGTAAGTGACTTAGCCTTCTAGCTAGTTTGCATGTCTTGGATGAGGGAGGGAAAGGAGGATAAAGACCAACAGTGACTCTTATTCTAGATCAGTTTGGAAACTTGATTCAGCTCAATATGCAAAGCTGTTTGAAAACATTATAGGAGTTTGTAATTGTTGAACATTTCTGTTTGTATTTTCTGCTTTTGGTAGAAGAAGATAATATTCAGAAAGAAATACTCAATTGTGTATAAAAAAACGAATTTTTTTTTTTTTTGGTAAGGTAATGCTTTTTGCAAAAAAAGTGAGATCCAGAGATGCATGTTTAATAACTTTTAATTCTCTGGTGTGACCTCTTAGTTACAGTATAATGTGACCATATAAATGTCTGCTAATAATGTCCTCTTAATTTTTTTTAAGAAAGCTCCAAAGCACACTAACTTACTGTATTTATTTTTGGTAGGTCCAGCACCTTACCCTCATCAGTATGGAGTTACATGCTCGAACCAGACGAGATTTGGAACCAGACCCAGAGTTTGATCCGATCTGTGCTTTATTCTATTGCATCTCTTCAGACACAGCACTGCCAAATACTGATAAAAAAGAAATCACTGGTGTTATAGTGATTGATGCAGACAGGACACTCTCAAGCCAAGGTTCTTATTTCTTTTTTCTTAACATATTTTACAGAAATACTTATTTCATAGTAATCAAACAGTAGCAAGCAAAATATAATCGAGTATCTATATTGCTGTGTAGCTCATTTAATTTTGTCTTGTTGACTGTTGGTTGAATGGCCATATTAAACATAGATTTTTCCTGCTTATATCTTTAAAGAACTATTGCATGGGCTGTAAACCACAAATAACATACATATGTGCAAAATATCTATGTTTGCCTACTTGTGGACAAGCTCCTGCAGTGTTCTAAAAGTATAAAGAGGAAAACCTGCCTTCAGTTTCCTACTCGAGTTGCTGGATAGCTGCAAGTAGAAAATGTTAAAAGCAAGACAGTATGTTTTATATTTTACTTAAGGGTTATTTTTGTGGTTTTATCTGATCCTTTTAGGATCTAAACAGGGGCCCTTATTCTATTGTACCTTTTTGGCTTTGTTTAGACCAGTGATACTCAACCTGTGGCTCTAGAGCCGGATGTGGCTCTTCATGGCCCTACAGGCGGCTCTCGCAATGTAGGCGTCTGATCGGCGCTCCACTCTATCAGGCAGCGCGGGGAGCACTGAGCAAATGGACCAGCAGTGTGGGAGTCGCTGAAGTTCCCCCTCCCATAGGGGGAAAGAAAAGGAGCTGCTGGGATCCCCCCACAGGTAAGAGTAGAGATCACCTCCCACCCAGCAGCTGTGGGGCAGAATGGGGAAAAACTCGCCCTTTTGCCCCTTCTACCCCTCCACCCCACTCCTTCCTAGCAGCCAGAAGGGGTTGAAAACAGAATGCTGCTGGGAGAGAGGATGCTGATGTGTCATGTCGTGATGTATCAATATGTGATGATGTTGAGGCGGCATCATCACACATTGAAGTGTCATGATGGAAGAAAAATCACACTGATGATACTTGATTTTTATGGTGCTCTACAACTCCATTTAATAAAGAAGTGGCTCTCCAGCTGTTAAAGGTTGAGTACCACTGGTTTAGGCTAGTAAAAGAAAAAAACAACCAAACAAAATACCCAAAATGAAAAGTCCTCTTTCTTTCAGGGTTTCTTTGGCATTGTGAATGTGTATTAAACCACAAAATACTGTCTAAAATCTAAGTGTAGACAAAACCTACCAAAAACAAATTCAGCATTAAGGCAACAGTTCCTTCTTTTAACCACTTTATTTTTCAAAGTATTGTAGATACTATATCATGTTAAGCTAAGTTCTTACTATTCTCAGTGAAGTTTTTTGTGGTATTATATGCTTGTTACTATCTTACGAAGTGAGACTTTCCACAGTATAGCCACTATGGCTCCCTAGGTGTGTGCCCTGATAAATTATCAAGAAAAAGCTCTCTGTGAAGAGGTCCAATAATATTTTTTAAAGCCAGAGGTTCTGATCTGGGTTTGTTAGTGAAAGAAAGTGACATGTTTAAATGTTATTGTGCCATTCCTTCCTTTAATTGATGTGTGCCGTTAATATTTTCTTGGATAGAACTTTTGAGTTCCCTGTGAAGTGACTTGACATTGCGAAACACCTTTTTTTCCCCCTTTTTGTATTATTGTTGCTTTGTAAATTACAGTACTCATTTTAATTTATTTCTGAAAGCACACTTTTTTTTAATTGCCAAGTTCTTAAGAATAAAAGTAGAATGCCTTTTAAAATCTCCAGATTGTTGCCTTAATCAGAGATATTATTATCTGTTGTATAAAGAAAATGAAAACATGCAGTATGTGTTGCATATTAGTAAAGAAGGGGTTTTTTTATACGGAAGGCAAATGCTGAGTTCCTGCATGCACGCAAATTTAGCTATTGTTCACACATTTATCAATGTAGACACTCTTAACATGCCCTAAGTGAGCAGTTGCTCATGTTTTCCATTGCTATTAGTAACTTAACAGATTTTTTTTAAGAAATGTACTGAAAAAAGAACTCTACTATTGCTGTGTGGCATTTTCATTCTTCAAAGCATTTTGCAGAGCAGGGCTCTCAGCTAGCAATTAAAGTATGTGTTTTGCATAAAAACTCTGGTCCTGCAATATTTCGTATTCAAAAATAATTTTCTAATAGCTGGACTCTTGTTCCTGGAAAATGGTGAAATTTCTCTTGAGTCAAATTTCTGTCAGAGAATTTGTGCAAGATTACCGCTATGGTAGAATTTTACAAAATGGAAAAAAACCAAACTTTTCCACCCAAGAGGAACAAGACAAGTCCATGAAATTAATTGTGGTAATCATTTGTCTTAAAGATAAAAATAGGTTGCATACCATATTTCTTTTCAGTTGTATGTTTTATTCTAAAGCAGTATTGTTGGCTGAAGTAACGGATGGATGAATGAATGACTTCTAAATTCTAATGATGGTTTTTTACTTTATTTTCTAGGGAGCAGAGACCAAGCCCCCTTGCTCACAAGATCTGGAGTTACAGGACTAGAAGTCAGTTACGCTACTGATGAAAGAACTCTTTTCCAGGAAGTAGTGAATATTGTAAAAAGGTAGCATATCTGTACGTTCTGCTTTTATTTTTCAGGCTTGGTACAGCAGATTTAGTTCCTTCAACCCTTACCAGTCTCTCAAATACTGTTTTTTGTTGATGATGTTGTTGTTGTTTCCCTCAAATGCTTATTTCTAGAGTGGACAAGCATGGTGGTCTTTCAAATAAAAATACTTTTTGCTTTTCCTTTTCTCTGACAGCAAGAGCATTCAGATCCTCCTAAGCAGCTGAATTACAGTCTTGAAACTAATCAGCCATATAAGTAATCTTCTTTAACATATAACCTTTCCTGTTAATCCCAGAATTCATTACACATCTCTTTGAAACCTTAAGAGTAGTAGATATTAACAATGCTGAGAGCTATAGAAAACCTCTCAGATGGGAAGAATTTTTCTAGCAACTCTGAGGCAAGAAAGAGAAAACCCTACATGGTACTGAAACTACTATTGACAGATTTAAATAACCAGTAGTCAAACAGTCAGTTTTGTTCGTTAGTTTTGTCTTCTCTGAATGGAAATCGCCTGCTCCATCAGACTTGGAAAACTGCTGGTTTCCCCCATCTCCACCAAGGCTGGGAAGCCTGTTTGATAGCCCTCTCAGCTGGTGAGTAGGTGGAACCACAGACGTCTCTCCAGGCCCTACTGTCAGAGGTGCAAAGCTGTAAAATTGCAAAGAAAAATAAACAGATTTAAACTCTTGAGTCACCCTGCTGAGTGGTGATAGAGGCACAAGAAAAAATGTGTACTAGGCAGAGTACATTTGCAATTCTTTCTCTCTCCAACCAGAAAACCTCTGATGAGAAAGGCATTGACCAAGCCCATGAAGCCAGAATACAAAAAGAGTTGCTGAATGCAACCAACACAGGGTGGGTCCTGACAGAGCAGCAGATCCCTGTTCAGAAAAGACAAAATTCAGGTAAGGAACATAATTTTATTTTTCTCTTTCTTGGAAATCTAGTGCTCCATCAAACTTAGGAAAATCACTGAGAATGAGAAAATGCCAATAAATGAAGAATTCTCCCAGTTATGTGGAAATTTAAAAAGTAATAGTACCTAAAGAGTAAGAGAGAACTCAGCAGTTAGCGTATGTATTTATCACTGAAGAACAGAAGTCATCTACATCTGTACATATTGAAGGCATTATGGAATGAAAAAAAGCATGCAGTTTTTATAGTACTTCAGGGGAATGTACCAACCACCAGGTTGCTGTCTGAGAAATCTCTTCTTAAGAGATCTTCTCTTTCAACACTGTGCTAGCGTGCCTGCAAAGATTTAGTTAACTTGTATTCCTGAAAGATAAAAGATTTGATCTGTTAATGGAGAGGCAGACTGCTGTCATCATCTTATCTACTTCCTTCCCCCCTCTATGCAATACTACTTAATGAATCAGACTTCTGCTGAACTCTCAACAAACACATTTTTAAAACTGGGACCACATCTACAGTGTGCTGTGCTTTTCCCCCTTTATTTTCTGCAGCCTCAGCAAAAGAGAATAAGAAATTTTGCTGGCGTAAATGTTTTACATTAAGCAAAAACACAAGTGTCTGTATCCAGAGCAACTTTAACTGAAGGAAAAAATACTGTATAACTATTCAGTTAAAAAGTAGCAGACCACAATTTTTTTTTTTCTCAATGGGAAATGAACAAGCAAACAGATTTAATGAAAACTTTCAGCAACAGGAATTATTTTTTAAACAGTGTTTTGTTGCTGGTCTTAGTGTTATTTTTCCCAGCACAAGCTAGATACTCCAGTGTTGTGATAGGTGCACATAATGGTAGGTCTGTTAAGTTAAGAGAAAGAAAACAGTTAGGCAGTGTTCAAGAAGCATTACCACTTCGGGCTCATGGAACAAAACTCAAAATCACCTTAATTTATTAGCAGAGAACCATATCAGTATCTTATATACTGGTGTATTATCAGGCCAGAGGATAATAGGTTCTTGTTACCAAATAGCATATGCAGCATGACTGCAACTTGATTTTGGTTCATATTCTTGGTATCTTTGGCTGTTAGAGGAAAGGGTGGAAGAGTGAAATCCTAGCACAATGAATGACATAGTATCTATTCAGTCTCGATCATCAATACCAGGAACAGACTTCATTAGCTTTGTTGGTGCTCTGAAAAAAGGGTACCTCAACTGCGGGAGGAATTCTTACACAGTCCAATTGAAGAATTCTTGTTCCCATTTCTAATCATTCTCTTAGTAGTTGGCCTAATTCTTGCTCTTATTTCATCAGTCTATTTTTCCATCAGAAATCCGTGTTTTGTCTTTGAACAAATGACCCAGAGTATCTATGCCAATAGTCTTTATAATGTGCTGGCTGATTTGAGGGACACAGATGCTGAAACAAAGAGTGATGAGGTTTTGATGCTCGCCGGTGTTTTATTCTTGGGCTGCACCACTAGTGTTTTGTCACTGTTGTTTCCCAAACCTAACTTTTTATACCGGAGCTAAATTTGCTCTGTTACATGTTCATTGAGTATTGCTCCAGAAAGTTCACTGTAATTCATGATCTGAAGCTGAATTCAGTTATACCTTCACCATGAGGTTGTTCAGCATGTGCCAGATCTGAATGACCACAGTAAGATTAACATGTGTTTCCACCTAGACGTCTGTAAAGTAAATACCAGGTTAAATGTTCCTCTGTGAAATTAGCAGATGTTATCTCTGATTAACTGTGGGCAGTTGGCAAATGAAAATAAGTCATCTTGAGGTCTGTAGACCAGAAGAAGACCTGGCTGTTTCTCTGGAATTATGATCTGTGATTTCATCTATGCTGAAAACTAGCACATTTGTCCAAATATTGAGGGGAGTAAGCACCTTTATTTCTAGGAAGTTATTACTGAGAATAATTCAGCTGTGAATTGAGAGTACTTGTAAGTGCGAGTACCAAAATCTATGTAGAGGCAGGTAAAAGAAAGGACATCATTGTAAAGGAAATTTGAGAATTCTCTTTAATTCTAAAAAGTATTGAAATCCTGAGCTCTTTGAGGGTTGAGAGGCAGGAAACAGTTTGAAAAGAAGAGCTGTAGATTTACAACAAAGAAAAACATAGTTACAGTGTTCTTGGTACCCTGACAACCATCCTGGAGTTTGAGAGAAAACTTCACCTACATAGGTCAATTTTCCATTCTTTGGTAAGCTGTCCTCTGGCTCAAAATTGACATAAAGCAGCTGAGAAACAGCCTTCTTCCTATCCTGTGCAGCCAGTGTGGATGATCTACAAGCACAGAGAGCCAAGTTGTAGGCTTTTTGGAGTTATCATAGGGGAAATTGTTTTTTGTTCTTGAAATGGAGCTTGCACCTATATTGCTGTACTAAGGGATTGTGTCATGCTGCCTGAACAGCCTTCTTGAATAGACCCTCTCTGTATCATAAGCTGTCAGCTGTGATGAGTTGGGAGGAAAACTGGAAGAATCTCTCTGCTTGAAAACGTAAAATGAAACCACCCTTCTGTCTGAACTTAAAGGCAGAAAAGAGTAAATGCATTCACATCGCTCCATAAACTATACATCACAAAACACAGGAAAGCTGGCACATTGAGGAGGGGGATGAGGAAGGGAATGTTACAAGAATGTTTGTCTTGGAGATTTAAAAAAAAAAAACCAGGAAAACTAGAGATGTCCAAGCCTGATGGAGCAGTGGATTCCCATGAAAGAGAAATTAAATGTCTGGGCCTCTCCTACACTTTTAAGGCAAATTGTACCATTCTTCTGTAAGTGCGAGTATGACCAGAGAGGAGAAAAGGACTGGTCCTGCAGGCGTGAGAGAGGCAAAATCTGGGGAATTCACGTGGAAAGGTAGAGTCCCCATCTTTGACACATAGAGGATGTGGAAACAGGATGCATTAGAAAAAAAGTAGCTGATTCGCTGCTACTTGAAACTCACCAGCCACCCACAGCTCTTTGTCCCCATGGAAGTAGTTTCTGATAAAAGTACAAAACCAGTATAAAACGGTATAAAACATCTATAAACTAGTTGCTAATACTTATGTAAAAATTTTGTGTAATGTTTTTCTTGTAAAGTATGATGATAATTTTCTTTTTTTTTTTTTTTTTTTGTATGCAATACATTATGTTTGTTCTTTTCTAAATGGTCTAGCAGTGTTTCCTTTTTAAAATCGAGAATTGTTAATCTAACCTTCTTTTTCCAGGCCACTGTTGTCATCTGTGGTGTTTTCTTCTAGAAATCTTTACTTAATGTATCAACTCTATCAACTTTATGGATTTTTATTGTCTGAAGCAAACTGGGAAAATGTTTTCGGAGGTTTCAGTTATGTATTTGAGTCACCAAGTGTGCTGCTGCCATGTCCAGTTACTGCTTTTGTCTGTATCATAGCTGTGGCCTAATTTTATTCCCTCCCCCAACCCCTTTTCTCTTAATTTTAGCTGGAAGAAAAATAGCAGTCAGGAAAAACAGACACATAAATAGAAGGGACGGCAAACCGGGAGCTTTAGTTTTCATTCATGAAATTACCAAACGAGAAAGAGGAAAAGATGGCATAACAGCACATAACGAGAGCTAGAAGGGAAAATAATCACATTTCTTCTGTCTGCAGCATGTATGACTGGAATGCTAATGCTGTCGTCTTTAAATCCAGCCAGCGTAAATGCTGCTTTTCATCTTCGCAGAGAGACTGGCAACAGCATGTAAAGCAGTACCAGTGCCCATCCTTTTAACAAAAGAGCACTATGTTGGCAGGCACATCTCTTATTCCTGTCATGTTAGTCCTACCCAGCAGCTTCCCAGCGTTGTAACTTACTAGTTTCTTGCAGGTGTAAAAGCTGGTCTCATACAATTTATTTTAATAGAACAGTTTAAACTGATGATGAAGACCAACTGGATAGTATACTGTAAAAAATGTGAGAAGAGAGGATGAAAAATACAAAACTTGTCGTCTCTTTAGCTCACAGTCTGTCATCTTTGTGGTACCACATGAAAAGAGGAGAAAATGAAAGACAGGCTTCAGTTGAGCTCAGATCAGGTAAACCTTAGGTTTACCTGTTCATTTTCCCATTTGGAATAATGTCAATTTTTGGCTCCAGGCTTCTCTTCTTCTCTAATAGCGAAAAGAAGACTGCAGGAGGTCTCAACAAATGACACACTGGTCCACTGGTACAGCTGTACATGGGATTGGGCTGCAGGAGAGAGCAATTCTGCTGCAGAAATTGAGATAGAGTTGATTAGAAAGGAAATAAGAAGCAAGAAACAGCAGCGCCTCATGTTAAGTGCAAGAAATATGATAGGTCTGTTAAACTTGTTGCATAAGATAGACCTTATGCATACAGGAGTTTGGGGTCCCAAGTTTTGCTCAGTAGAAGGGAGTTCTGCTTGAATTTAATCTTGCTTTGTTTTTTCCTTCTAAGATAATTCAGAGATACACTCAACCAAAAATTATTTTGATTGTAAAGTTAAGGAAATACCTAAGCACCCATACTTTGTTAATCCTAGTTATAGTCCTTCCTGTGTATACATTGTGAATGTATACAGGTAGGCACACAAAATACAGCAGTAAGTTACACATATATTTATCTGAGCCACTTTATTGCTGGAAATGTGTTTATCATTTTTCATCCTTTCAAGAGGACACCACTTGGATCCAAGTTTTAAATAAGGGGAATTGAAACTGGGGGACTGTGTTTACTGAGAACTTACAGTAGGGTTTGAATTCACCGTTTACTAGCTACTCCACCTTGATTTTCCATGTAAGTTACTTTGTGTGAGAGCTGTCTGACTGAAAAGGACAAGGGGTGACAGGTTAAAACTTAATCAGGAGAAGTTTAGATTGGATATAAGGAGGAAGTTCTTTACTGTTAGGGTGGTGAGTCACTGGAATGGGTTGCTCAAGGGAGTTTTGAATGCTCCATCCCTGGTGGTGTTCAAGGCCAGGTTGGACAGAGCCTTGGGTGACATGGTTTAGTGGGAGGTGTCCCTGCTTATGGCAGGGGGGTTGGAACTACATGATCTTAAGGTCCTTTCCAACCCAAACTGTTCTATGATTTTATGGAAGTTAGACATCTATTTTTAATTGTCATGTATGCTATACAGAAAGAACAGAATGCAGGCAGTGACTTACAATTTTAAGTAATAGATCACCGGAGGCCATTTTTCTTCAATGACAATAAGGAGACCAGTTTAGAAAACTTATGGTACCAAAATTAGTAGAAATAAGGCCCTTCCCTTAATGCATGTGTAGTTGTCTCATTGGGAAGGAAGACCAGAGTAAGTAAGGCACTGTAAAGTGATACCCTGTGACTCAGTAATATGCCATTATGAGCAATCCCTAATGGCCTGCACAAGCAAGATTGAGTTCAAAACTAGTGTGCTGATTTTTTTTAATCTTTTGAGTGACAAGCTTTCAAATCTTCATGTGAATTTACATAAAAGTATGTTAAAATATGTAATATCTAACTTAGATACAATTTATTTCTATAAGAAAATTCATGTATCTGAAAACATCATAAGCTAAAGTGGATTTATGTCTTGTTCTATAAAACATCTTCCCATTTGAAGGATACAGTTCTTGAGATAGTATGCAGATTGTTTACCAAGATCATTTTATGCATTAGCTTAAAAAGAGAATAGTAAGATTAACTCAAGGATTGATGAAATGTATTCATACAAATGGGGGGGACTTGCAGTAGTAATGGAATAGCCCATTAAAATTTGTTTAAGTAGGAAGTGAGGAAGTTTATATGCTACTTGAACAAGGAAAAACCCAAAGCAACTGTCCTTAATCGCAGGTAGTAGCTACTTAATAGTTACAGCAACTTACTGCTTCAAACAGTACACTTGTTTCTGTTCAGAACAGGCTTAAAAGAGCAAGCAAATTCTTGACATAATGAATACTGGCTTATGTACCACATAAGCAGTTCTTCAAGTTTCTCATTCACGTTTGCATTTATCATGGAACCCATCTGTATAATGTCTTGCCCTGTGTAAAATCTACAAGTATTTTCCATTTTGAATTACATTAAATTGAGTTACATTTTCAAACCTGAACATAAATGACTACTTCCTTCATTTTAAATAATCAGTAATGTTTTGCAGTATGCTAGGACCATGAGAGTTTAGCTGCAAGAATTAATGTGAAAATATGTTAATTTTTCTAACAGTTATTCTACGACTGTTCTGCCTACAAAAGGCATTGTATAATTCCTTTTTATTTCAAAGCTTAGATGAAGCTGTTGGTAATTTTGGAGCCTCGGTTGGCAATCGTTGAATGTTGTGTGAGGAGCAAGTGGCCATAACTCTTTTTGATGCTGATTCTGGTGCTGGAAGGAACTGCAGGCTAGCTTCATTTCGTTTGTCCATAAATTGTTCCAGCTAGTTTTGGGTTTGTACCACTGGTAGAATAGGATTCCAAAATGAGTTTACTACTTCTATTCCTGACAATCATTTCCTGTCCCCAAAAACAAAGAATTGTTCATTTGACATTAATAGCAGATGGCCAAATACCCACCAAATGCAAAGTGATAGTTCTTTTACTTTCTCTAGAATGCTAGAAATCAAAAGCTTACTTTAGAATCTCCTGCTTTGGCCAAAAATGGTATCAAACCCATTCCTTAAAAGGTACAAGTAGGTGGTAAAAGGGATTTTTGGAACTTCTGCTGATGGGTGCAAAAGCCCAAATGGTAATAAAGAGGACAGCCATGCTGATTAAGAAGATTCAAATTCTTTTCTGTTTATTTTCAATTAAAAGTTAGTGTCCGTGGCAGAAGTATGGAGAAGCTCTTTTCTGGAGCTATTCTCAGAGTGGTTAGTTACTTCCAAGTGAGTTGTCATCTGCATTTGGATATACATGCAAGGAAAACACTGTCATGATGAAGTCTGAAGCTTCATTTGTAATGTTTGTGATACAATCTGACTTAAGATTCAGGAAAAGTTATTCTCCTGTATCCAACAGTCAGCAAGTGTTGGCATCTTTTGATGCCTTTAAGGATAGAAAAAGTATGAGATCCTGTTCGTAAGCCAAGGCCCCTGCTTACTTCCATAAACTAAGGTCTACAAGCCTGCATCCTTTTGTGGATCTGGCATAAACCGTGGTACAGGACCCGCAGCGTATTATCCTGTCCTCTACCTCTTGGCAGCTGCCCTTTTGTCATTCTGTTGTAGTGAGTGCTGCCTGCCTGCTGGAACTGAAAGAAGCAGCTGTTATTCCCAGTGAAGCTTCCTTTCTTTTTTACTATAGGAATAACAGCTATCTGGTGCTACTTTGTCCAGTCTCTTTCTGCTCAGCCCAAGAAAATCATTCTTGGGCTCTTCAGCAAGTGACCAGAACATGACTTCTGATGTTAATAGTGGGTAGGCGATACAGGCTCTTCTAAACCAAGTCCCACCCATGCTTTGACTTCAAGGCCACCTTTACTGTCCTTCTGTCTAGTCAACTCTCTCAGTTGAAGATGGGCAGTGACTGTCAGAAGGCAATTCCAGCTTTTCTTTCTGCTGTACCTAAACCAGTCAGATTTTCCACCTGGCGTGAGATACAGCATAAAATGAGTTTTTCTTGTGTATCTTGCAGAAAGAAGGTTAAGTTAAAGGAAGAGGGATTTAAATAGAACTGGTAGATAGAGTTGCTTTTCTCCACCTTTCAGTTTTGGCAGCTCTCACTTAACTGTGACTTGTAACTTTCCCAATAGTCACCATTTAGGACCAGAAACCTCCTCTGATTACTATAAGCTATACTGCAGTATGTGTGATACATTGTTACCAGACTACTTGAATGTTTTGCAGGTAACTGATTCTACTGTATTTCATAAAGGAAAATAGTACAACAAAGTTTGAAGACTGGACTATATTTCATTGCATCTGTCTTATGCTGGTAGCTGTGTTTCAGTTTATGCTTGATACAGACTGATTCCATCCATAAAACCTGATTAGACCTAATTTTGTTCTTTAGAAATAGAAGCTAAATAAGAAAAATAAGAGAAGTATGTTTGAAAAATCCAATTAAAATATTCTTTCTAAAAGTTTTTTCAGTTGAAGTTATTGAATATCCTAAAAGATTGTTTTAAATATTATCTCTTAGTCTAGATGTTGCTTTCATAGAAACCCATTGTGGCTGCATCTTTTCTTAAACTCGACATGATTAGAATGAAATCCTGTTTATACACTGTTCATGGAAGGTATTTTCTTAAATAATATGAAACTCATTTTCCTTTCCTCCCCCCTCTCTAGATATGACCCAGACATTTTGTTAGGCTATGAAGTCCAGATGCATTCCTGGGGTTATCTCTTTCAGAGGGCTGCTGCGTTAAATGTTGATTTATGCCGGATAATTTCTCGTGTGCCAGGTAAGTTACTGTATAGGGGTTCAGTTCAGTTCTGTAGAGGCAAGTTGTAATCTATTAATAAACTAAAAAAATAGATGCAGAGTATTTCTTCAGATGGACTGGTTTGGGTTTTTTAATACCAATGAGATTCTGGTTTTCAGTGTGTTCTGAATTTTTAAATTCCTTGTGTATTCCACTTCAGGATATGTCATGTATCCATGAACCTAAACTCATTTTCAATAGTTGCATGTGTTAAGTTTTTGATCCTTGGAGGTGTTTCTGCTACCAAACCTTCTATGGCTTCTTCTTGATTTCAGTTACGTACATCATTCAGGGTACCTACCATAATCATTATTTGACATCTCTGTAGCTGGGATATGAGGACATAAAGATGCTCCTGAGCAACAGTCATCCTGGTTAGCCTGTAATAAAATTCTTACTTTCAATAGCCAGTCTTGTACTGTGAGCAGATTTTACTGGCCCAAGTACTGATGCTTTCCTCCAACATTCAGGAAAAGACTTGTTCGACTCTTCTTGAAAACCTGGGGAGGAAAGCCTAGTGTGTACACTTAATCATTCAATAGACGCTATCATTCTCCAATCCTAACCATTCTATGATTCTGAAGAATGCAGTTAATGAGCAGCTAAATCAGTGTGTTGCACCTGGGAAGATTCAGGATGACCTTTATAAAATTAAAAACTTTCAAATATTTGTTGTAGCTCTTTGCAGTCATCAGGAAGATGTGGATGAGAGAGATTTTAAATAGATTTTAAAAATCAAAACAATTCAAAAAGCCACTTCTGTCAGGGCTCTTGCCAAAGATCTATGCAGAAACTAAATAGCCATGAAATAAGAAGTACTTTCTTTCCTGTGATTTTCCTATTAAAAACTTGATCCCTGCTACTCTGTAATGATTGAAAAAGCAGATTAAATGTTAGGAATTACAGAGCAAGGAAAATATAAAACAGTGAATGTAAATGTAAAAATCTCTAGTGTGCTTGCACCTTAAATACTGCTGATCTTGTCTCTTCATAGCCTTTTCCCTATGAAAATGGATATAGGAGAACTGGCAAAGAAGAGGGGGGTAATCCAGATGTGTCTAGTAATTTAATAAGTAAGGATTCCAGAAGAGATGTAACTGAATGAGGAAGGTAAAAGCCTATGAAATATTGAGTGACAAAAAGAGAAATATGGGTCGATTGTTCATGGTCTTTTCCAATGCAAGAACCAGAAACCATCAACTGAAGCTAGCAATGGCAGCTACAGTATAGGAATTGATTTTTCCTTGGAACAAGATAGTGTGAATGCTTAAAATGTATGTTGCTTTAAGAAGAGAGAAATTCTTCCAACAAAAATCCATTGGGAGCTACTACACATGTGAAAATAATGCCTGGAAGCTGCAATTGTTAGAAGTAGCAATAGCTGCTTTCCCTCTTCTTGAAGCATCTGCTTTTAAGTACTTGATAGAACATGATACTGAGCTAATTGCATCTTACGCTTTCCCAGCATGGCAATAGCATCTCTTACTTTGGCATCGTGTGTGCCTGGCCAGAAGAACATGATGTTTTAGAAGAGCTGTGTTCACACACTCCTTCCTTGAGTTCAAATATTTTATGCACTCTTTTGATGTCTTCAAAATCTTTTGATGCTTTTGATACCTGTGGCCTGTCTAGAAAAGGTCTGAGTTAGAGAGACCTCCCAGGGACAAGAAAACATGAGAACAAATCTGCATCTTCAGTTTAAAGTTGTTGGTGAATTTTTGGATATTTAATATATGAAAACAGGAACACATGGCTGTCAAAGGTCACAAGTTTCCTTCTTCAACACAGAGGTCTCAAATTTGTTCTTCAGGAATAATAACTGATTGCATGAACCTTGTTATTAAATCCCCCATGGTGGCTCAAATTTTGATGATAAGCTGGTTGCAGCAGTAGTGCCTCTGGGTACAGTCTTCAGAGGTGTTGAAGGATGCTCAGAAAAACTTTGGACCCCTTACACTTCAAGGTTTGCAATGTCTTTGGTAAGAGGAATAGTAAATGTTGCAGTCAAAGGTTTCTTAAACTTCCAGAGATCACAAAGATTTGCTGCTCTACTGTAGAAGTATGGCTGAACAATCTCTTCAGTTTGGGAGAGGTAACTAATGTGCCTCTGCTTTTGTTCTCAAAGGCCGAGTTACAGCTCTTGTCTTGCAGAACAGCTGTGTCTGCACTGTAGTTGATGCAGAATCAACTGTTACATCAGTAAAGCTCTCTGTTGTACCCATCCTCATGACACAAGCTGTTGTTCAAGTTACTGAGATTGAGGTATACATAAAGTGTTCCTCAGAGAAGGAAGATTACTTCTCTGGGAACTGTATGGTTCTTAATGGTGATGTCCTTATGTATTTCACAGTTAGGCTTCCTTCCCTACACTATAAAGTCCCACAAAACACGGGTTCAGTTCTTGTGAAAGGAACCAGGTTTGTAGCCCTTAACTTCTTTGGACATAAATTTAAATTGGGCATGCAGAACATAGATGTGATCTCCACAGCAGTGATATTCATAGTACAGATATTTGTTTACTGGGTGGTAGATGCACACCCAGAAGTGGAATACACTTAAAATGCTTCTAGGAACTAGAGTTATTGTAAGGTAAGTAATTATTCTTTTTTGACTGAACTGCAGGAGAAAGTTAAGGAAATGCTCACACTGATGAGGTCCTACCGAAAATGTGATGCCATAAGTGTGGGTTTGCATGCATGACCGTAAATGTACAAGTGTTTTGTGTTCCATGTTGCTAGAT
>JBCJKH010007797.1:42887-54527 GCA_039877255.1 Loriculus beryllinus | reverse complement strand
TTTGTGTTATACCTTAGTTACTGGACTGTTCTTATCTCAACCCGTGGGAGTTACATTCTTTTGATTCTCCTCCCCATTCCTCCGGGAGTGGGGCGAGGAAGAAGAGGAGTGAGTGAGTGAGCAGCTGCGTGGTTCTGGGTTGCCGGCTCGGCTTAAACCATGACTGGAGGTAAGAGGGTAAAACTGTGGGAAAAACTGCACTGTGAATTCAGTCTTCACGAGACACAAAAGACTTCATGCTCAGGAGAAATACTTTATGAATGTTCAACCTTAGAAAAGTTTCAAGAGTAGGGTATATTTTTTTAGACTCTTGATATCTGTAAGAAACTTAGTTTCCTTATTATTGGAGCTTGGGGAGCCATTTTGTAAACTGTGTTAGAACTAAGCAAAACTGTATGTCTTAAATGTTTGACTAAATATTGTGCTCCCACATAAAGAAGGCATGTCTCTCTTGAGTTCTTGCTATATTTTAGTCTAAATTATCAATTACATTATATCTAATACTTGTACAAAATCACAACTTCTACATCTGGCTTCTTGCATGTGCACCTGATGATTCCTCTGGAGGAACTGTATAAATTAAATTCAGAAAAGTAAAGGGTCTTGTAGAAGTAAAAGCATCACAGATATACTTAAAATACTTACAGTTCAGAGGAAAAAAATCATGGTCTTTGCACTTGGGGTTTAGCTGAGGATTTATTTAAGGTGCCAGAAGAGGGCTGACAATAGTGCAAAAGGAACAGTAAAAAAGAATCACAGTTGTACAGTACAAACAGAGAAGTAGAAATGAATAAAACCATCTGTCAAACTCATGAGGTTTTGTGCCTCTGGAGAATGCTGTGGCCATACCCTTTTCCCCAGGCTTGGTCATTAGCAAAGCTTTTACTTGGGAAAACAGCTAAAGGCTATAGAGTGGCTATGGTAAAGTACAAGGCACTGAGTGAGACAAATAAGACTTTTAGATCAGCTAGAAAACATGCACGTTAATCTGTTAGTCATTTTTTTAAAAAAATGTCGGAACTGTCATTACTGAAAAATTTTACCTGTCAGAGAATTTCTGTACCTCTGACTTCTCCCACCACATCATATGCTTTTGTTAGAGAAGGGAAACAAAGTTCAAATAAACAGCATTTTCATCTGTGTTATTTTAGTTGCACTGGTGTTAACTGGGCAGGGATTTGGGTTTTTGCTCACCAGTTGTAACTCTCAGTGTCTCATGTGTTTTTGCTTTTCTTATTTCTCTTATTAAGCTTTCTATTTTTTACTGGAAACCAGACACTAGGAAAGTTGAAATGCCTCTTACAGGTGAGTTGCATACAATGAACTGAGGACTGAACTTTTAATGCTTCCTGGAGAAATTATTTCAGAAATGTTATGGGATATTTATATCCATACATATATATGTTTCTAGTACTTTTATCCATTCTCCTATTGAAGTCTTCCTTTCAAAACATTTTATTCTGTATAGTATCTCTCTCCTGACTCTGTTCAGCTCCTATTTCAGGGATATATTTTGCTCAGTTAAGCTCTTCAGCAAATGTGGAATTATTCTGGAAACAGAAGATGAAAACCAAGAAACATGATAGACACTTTTCACAGCATTTTTTTTTTAATTTATTTATAGAGAGAGAAATTGTCCTTTTATTACCTTCTTAGGAATGCTTGTTGGTCCCAGAAGGAGACTGGAACAGAATGTCACTCACAGCTGCTTGCCTGATTTATTTTTAGTGTTGAGGCAGGAGTCATCTGCTATGGTGCCAGAGCAATACCTTCAACACGAACTTTTTTCCTAGCTGTAGGAATGAAGCAGGGAGAGAAGGTCTGCATTTTGCATGGTCTTGTGCTCATATGAAAAAGTCACTATAATGCTCTGCCCAGTCTGAAAATAGCAGGGACTAGGAAGAAAATAAAGCTTTGCTTCTTTCATTCATGAACAGGTGAGCCAAAGCATGGCCCATATTTATTTATTTTGCAGTCTTACCTTTGCGTGATTAGCTTCTTTTCTTCACTTTTTTTTTGCATCAATGTTATTTTGGTTTATGAATTATATCCTCAGATATCAGCTTATGATGACAGAAAATTGGGGTTTTTTTACGGAAATTGTTCCTTCTGCTCACAGTTTTGAAGAACTTGTCTTCAAAACAGCCTTACCTGCAATATTCAGGATTAAAGTATTGTGTCCTTTGTCTGAGATTCTGATATCAAAAGCATTTGTTGCCTGCTTGAACATAAATACAGAACTCTTCTACAGCACCTAATGGTACCCTGATATCTGTTTTTATGATGTGTTTGATTTGCATCTTCTGATGAGCTATGTGCCTTCTCACAGGCTGTGCCAGATCCATGAGAACATCATACTGGACACCAGTGTGATGCTGGGACTCAGTAGCTTGAATAAAATTCTGTTGTTGTTCTAATACCAGTTTAGTCCAATCAGTAAAACTTGGTGTGTAAATTGTGAAAATTTGAGTTGTTAAAGTGATACCTGCTGTTGACAATAGATTTATGCTCAAACCCCAATATTTATGAATGCTCCTGGTTATATTATTTAGACGGACAGTAATGTTATAGTTTATTGGAAACAGTCTGTGTGGATACAGGGTTTTAAAAATCCTCTGTGATGGACCAACAGGGAAGGTTGAGCTTTTTGAGAGGTAACAAGTCTTGGGATTTGTTCAGCTTCCAACTGGAGAAGGTCTGTTTGCACACAGGATTCATTCCACAGAGGTCTGCACAAACAGCATCTCTGGAAATCTGTCAATAAGCAGGCATTTATAGCAAAGCCTTATTTCCTTTACAAACCATGACTTCAGTGGAACAGGGTAAGTAAACTATCAATTCAGTCTGAACTTTGACATTGGGCACCACTGCGAGGTTGCACTGAAAACACATCTTAAGCTGTGGAAATGAAATGGATCATCTTAACATCTTCTCAGGTATGAAAAGCATAGTGACAATCTGAAGTTTGTCCTTCCTAAAGCTGAGAATCTTGCAAAGAACAGGAGGCACAGTGAGAACACTCCCAGATTTACTAAATCCTGTTATTACTAAATGCATAAACACACACATGCACAGAGCTTATGACCAGTGGATACTCTATTCTTTTATATATTCAGACTTCTGGACTATCAGCTGGCCTTGACCTGGTGTCTGGCTGGTGGTTTGGCACTGTGGAGAAAAACTTTGCCATATCTGATTAGAAGCTTGCTGTAGATTGTAAAGGGAACTTTAAATATTCCTTCTAAACCAAATTACTTCACAAGGCACAAGCTTCTTTTAACATTTAAAATGTTGTGGGGAAAAATATTCTGACCCTGAGACTACTTGTCAAGCACACTTTAAGAGTCTTGCTATCATTGAAAGTGCACAGACTTTATGCTTATATAACTCAGTATTTTTAAGTACCTAAATGATGTGGAAGACTGTGCATCATTTTAGGAAGAAACTTAAACCCCAGTTTGTCCAACTTGCCCCCAAATTAAAAGACTTCAGATGCTGTTGAAATGACCACTGATTTTAACTGTGATCTATTTTAACTTTGAAAATTCATGTAGGGATGAGTTATAAAAAAAGAGGTGATAGCCCTTCCAGATGTCCTATTTTGTCAAATCTCAGGCTGCTTCAAATGCCACATTTCCTCACTCCTCTCACAGCATTGATTCCTGCCTCAAAATCCTGGGCTCTCCTTTAAACCCTGTCATAGACCTTTCCTCTCAGTGTGATTTCCACATCGTGTCTGTCCCATCAGCATCTTTGTCACTCCTGGGAGGTATTTTTCATTCACTGAGGTAAGTGAAGCAAGCTCATGGTGGGAAGAAAAATGTAGCCCACCCATGGCAGCCCCTTGTCTGTCCCAACAAGAACAGCAGCTGCTGGTGATGGGATGAGGAAAAAGGTCTTCTCTCCCTTGGAGAAACCTCTTAATCCTAAGAGATGGGTCTTTTCCTCTGGCATGCTACCACCAATAATAATAATGATAAGGGAAATAGCAAGGGGAGAAAATACAACTGCTCACCACCAGCCAACTGATACCCAGCCCGACCTGAGCAGTGATCTAGCCCTTCCGGGTAACTGCCCCCAGTTTATATACTGGGCATGACGTGCTGTGGTATGGAATACCTCTTTGGCTAGTTTGGGTCAGGTGTCCTGTCTCTGCTTCCTCACAGTTTCCCCTCCTCCCTGGCAGATCATGAGGCTCACGAAGTCCTTGGTCAGAGTAAACATTACTGAGCAACAACTGAAAACATTGTGTTATCAACGCTGTTCCCAGGCCGAAAGTCAAAAACACAGCACTGCACAAGCTACTAAGAAGGAGAAAAATGACTGCTACTGCTGAACCCAGGACAACTATTTTTAGGGGCTGTGAAATCACATTTCTCCTCTACTTTTGTCATGTCAAATATCTCAGCAACCCTCTTTTTCTTATCATTGATTCCAATTTAATCAAACAACATGCCCTGATTGGGTTTCTGTTAGTTCCATGACATTAACTATCCCTTGGAATTCAGGTGGTAAAACATGCTCCGTGGACATTATTTGAACTGCCTGAGATAACTGAAGAAGAAAGATTTTCTTCGTTGCAGTGAAGCAGATGAAATGAACCTGTATAAAAATAAATCTGGAGTAGTTCTTACCTAAATTTCAAATATAAAATTATTATCTCTTTACTTTTTAAAAGCCTGAGCTTCTCTCTCAGCATTTACTGTTCTTACTTCTTTCCCTGCAGAAGCTACTAACAGCCCTTCTATCAATACCAAAACCTTTCATTCAACCTAACAACCTCTACTGCAAAAAAACTGTGTTCTTCAAATCTCAAAAAGCTTTCTTAGAAGCAGCACATTCTGGAGAGGTCATTGACCATTTGGTGTGTCAACAAGAGCCTTTAAGAGGGGGTGCTAAGCCTAAACGGGGAGACACACAGCCCTCCAGCTCACAGTGTGATAGCCTGAGAGACAGGGGAGAGAGGGTGAGCAGTGTAGAGGAAAAGTTGTCTTGGATTTTACTGCCTTGGGACCAGAAAAAGTTGAATATATAGTGACTGAAGAGAAGACTGGCAGCAATTACAGGTGACTTTTAAATGCCAAAAACCTTTCTAGCTACACTGAGGTACCAACCTTTTGAATTTCAGCCACCTTTAGGAAAAGGTGGGGATGTGGCTAGAACATGCAGAGGTCTCCTTCACAGAGGATATCTGAACTATGGGCTATGACAGTAATATTTTGTATGGTGCTTCTGTTCTCTCTGCACAGGCTTTTTCCTGTGGAGAATCCAGTGTCTCTGGACAACTTATGAAAGTTTTATGAATAACATATAGAGAAGTTAGCAAGCAGGGAAAGCAATGTGAGCAAAGAGCAGGAACATCCTAGCTGCATGTCCCTAATGTAAAACAGCATCAGATGTGATATTGCAATGTAATAGGAATTTACTGGCAAAATGAGATTGCCATTTCCTGGACTGGCCATAACAGGATGTTAACATAAGAGTTGAGAAACACAGCAAAGCTGAGGTCACACCAGTTGTTCTGGATGCATATATGTCAACAGTGATTTGGAGAAAATTATACAAAAAAAAAAAAAAAAGCTGCTTTTTTGGGTTCAAATCATAATTTTCCAGACCCGAAAAAAAAATTATAATCCTGTGCAATCGGATTATCACCAACACACACAACCTCCTTTCATCAGTGTACATGCATATGTTCCTCTGAGTAGCTTTGCCTCCATGTATGGCCATTTACTCAATCTTACTGAAAAATAGTATCTTTAATTATTAATTCCAAGCCCTACTTCTAATTCCTAAGCTGGCTGGTATTTGGGAGCAAATGGCAACACAGAACTAAAGGTAGTGGGAGGTTCTGGTCTCCTGAAGAGGCAAGAAGCAGTTCTTGGCATTACTGTGGACCTCAGGGTACTGCGAGGAAGCCCAGCAACAACCACCCAGCCTCACTTTGCACTCCAGTTAGGTGTTCTGCTCCCCAGCAAAGGAGAGGTAAAATTCACATCAGTAGCTTTAATAAGGCAGGAGAAACACTGCCACACCACTTGGGTGAAGAGAAAGGCTGTGTTTCTGTGAGTAAATTGAATGGCCCAATGACATTGCTGGGTGCTGAGCACAGTGAACATGGGGTGGCTTATATCTATGCTAATGACTCCCTTAGCATTCAAAGGGTATATGGAGCACCTTAGACACTGTGCAGTGATGGAGATTTGTTTGTCAGGTGGCACTTGGCAGACTCAAACCAGAGAACAGCTATTTAGTGCAGACGTTTGCTTTCGAGTGGCTGAGTATGGTTCCTGGCACAGATTATTTGTGTGTATAGACTTAGACTAAGCACACTCTGTCTCCCCTCCCTGCATGGTGAAGGGTGCTCAGAGGACTTCTCCAATACAATGAAATCATTGGCTGTTTTGCTGCAGAAGCAATGACCTCAAGCCAGCGGTGCCAAAGGAGCACTTTGAGAACAGCAGAAGGAAAAACACTTGCAAAATTCCTGACATAAACCACAAATATGAGGAGGTCACAGAAGGAAAGCCCGTGCAGTTCCATGGCATGCCATCAGCAAAAACAGCCTGAGATGTTTCTGCTCGCACAATTGCCACATTTCATAGTCATTTGACTGGGCATACTGGTTTTGGCTGAGAGAATTCATTTTCTTTGCAGCAGCCCTATGGTGCTGTGTTTTGGGGTTTAATGAAAACCAGGTTGATAATAAGATGGGGATGTGTTAGCTGTTGTGAGCAGTGCTTACACAGTGTCGAAACCTTCCCTGCTTCTCCTTCTGCCTCACCAGCAAGTGGGCTGGGGCTGGGAAAGAGGTTTGGAGGGGACAGACCTGAGTCAGCTGACCCTGGTGGCCAAAGGGATATCCCGTACCATACAGTGTTATGTTTAGCAATGAAAGCTGTGCTGAGGGAGGGCTTTGCCAGGGCTGCTGCTGGCATTGGGCATTGGTTGGCTGGTGCAGAACAGCTGTGGGTTTTGCATCACTTGTTTTGCTTTATTTCCTTTTTTTACCTATTAAACTGTGTTTATCTCAACCCACAAGTTTTCTCACTTTTGCTCCTCCTATTCCCTCCCCCATCCCATGGAGCGAGGGAGCAAGTGGCTCTGTGGGGCTGAGCTGCCTGCTGAGCTTAACCCACAACACCAGGCAGTTACAACTCTGCAGGCCCATACAATGAGTCAAGTGAGAAGACCCAAGTGGAAAACAAGTCAGTGTATCATGATGTTGAGGTCATAATCAGATGCTCCAGAAAAATCAAAGCTGATCTTTTAACTTGCTGTAAATGCTTTAGACTACTCTTCCATTTTTCTAATCTCAAATCACCACTGAAAAGGTCAGACACTTACAGAATGTATTTGTTATTAGAAAAGAATTACTTGCATACTTCTGCAGAAAATAATCAGTGATCTGCAAAGCACAAGTTTATGAATAACTATTTGCAGTTTCTAATCTCCAGTTCAAATTTTGATCTCAGTTACAGATGCCTCCCAGCCAGGGGAGCAGAAACAAGACCACCTTATTTAGGCCAGGACATAAAGATGGCAAATAGGGAACTGTAACGTTCACAATTTGCAAGCTCTGCTTTTCAGTCAGTGATATAGGTCAAATGGTGTTATTTCTGTTCCCCCTCTGAATGATTTGCATAATAAACTAGCATAGCAAGAACAGCATATTTCACAATCAGCCTGAAGTTTGCTTTCAGCATATGAGCGTCTGCTCTCATCAAGTTCAAGTGCTCAAATGGTCTCTGAAAACAATTATGAAATGCTTACGGCCCCAGTAGACTCAGAATCTACTCATGAATTTGATTGGAGATTTTTGGAAGCATGTTCCCCAGTTGTCAACCTTGGTTGCTATTTTCTGTAACATAATTTCTCAGAGCACAAATACATCAGTTTATTATGATTATGTGCAATAAAAAAAAGCAGGGTCAGAGATGAGTTTGTATTTAATTTTTTCATCTTCATTTCAACAGAAAGGATCCAGCAGCATCTAGCAGTCTCCAGTCTGCCCCTAAGTGGTTAATTTACTATTCAGAACAGGGTTTTATTACCCTTTCTTCCTCCTCTGCCTCACTGCACATGTGCTCGTCCCTTTTTTTCCCTGCAACTTGATGCTTTTGGTTCCTTTCACTGTGTATTATCTGCTGCTGGCAGTAATCTTAGCTCTTCAACTGACAGCAAAATTATGAGGTGCTCAGCACAAGATGACAATTTTCCTTCCCTCATTCTAATTCATTTGCACCGCCATCAAGGAATCAGCGTCATCTCTTCAATGCGTTAACAGCTCTCTGCTGATAGAAAGCATTAGCTCCCCATTCTTCGGCAAGAGGTCAGAAACAGTTTTTGTTTTGCAACAACCCATTAAATTTTGAGCTTTGGAAAATTCCATCTCTCTCTGATGTCAGATACCTAGGCTGTTGTCTTGGTTGGCAGGCAGAGGGAAGAGAAGATTTGCTGTGGTGAGATAGCAAGTGACACAGGCAGCCAAGAGTCTTTCCTAGAGAGGAGCATGGTCTCTCACTGGTCTTATCTTGCTGATTACTTCGTTTTTGGTTTTGGCTTTGATTTTTTTTGCCTATGCTTAAGAAAGGCTCTTTGTTTCAGTGTGCACACAAAGGCTTCTGGAATCGTTTTATTGGCTTTAATATAGTGATAGCTAAACGTTACTGTAGGCTTTTTTGAACTGCAAAAGGATATGGTTTTACACATTACCAGTCAAATCTATGTAAAATCCTAGCAAAGATAAGACCTACCTAACCTGCTGCAAATATTAAAGGTCACCTTTGTAACTTCCACAAGGTGTTCACGCTGACTCGGTATGCCATCATGTGGGCATTAAAAGGTGATAGCATACTACATATCAGCACTATTTCTGTATACATGGCATAGCTTTATTCAGTTTTCTGTACAGATGAGCTTATCTGGGTAGGTAAATGAGTTCCCTTATCCCCAGGTAGCTTCAGAACAGGAAACCTTGGTCAGTGTTAATGCATGCTCATTTACATTCAGTGTAACGGAATCGTTGTCAGACAACTTGCATTAAATTGTTCAATGAGCACAGTTGTGTTTCTGATGGGTGTACAGGCACACTACAAATATGACCTTAAATATGCCTGGCAGCAGACAGAGGGATCCGTAGAGGGTGAAGGGCTGTACTGGCCCTATCAAGGTCCCCAGGCGCTGGAGCAGAGCCGGGCTGACCAGCTCAATTTGAGGCAGCATGAAGCTGGCAGTGTCACTCCTTGTGCTGCAAGCAGACAGATGGTCCTGGGTTTTTCATATCTCTCTTTCAACTACAGCACATTTAGACAGGAAGGGTAAAACTTGCAGTAACTCAAAACTAAAATATGGAGAATGAGAAGCAGAAACAGCATCATTAAAAATACCCCAACCAGCGAGTACACAGTACAATATGCATACTGTAATATTTGCAGATAAGGCAGAGATGGTGGAGCAAACTGTGGTTTGGGGTGAAAACAGAAGTTGAAGAGCTAATTCAGCATTCACCTCAGCAAAGTCAGATCTCTGGCACAGAAACTAGTAGGACTGCTAGGCATTGCAGCAGAGATAGCAGGACACCCAAAGGACAGGGTTTGGAGAAGAGAAACCCATTCATCTGGGGAAGAGATCGACATCCAGAAAAAAACCCACAATACTTGGAAAATGCTGAGGAGATCCAGCTTTCTTCTACTCCAGCTGCAAACAGAGCAGCCACTATTGCCATAATGACTTCATGCCACCACAGGGAGCATTGTGGGGCTCCCAGGGAGGGGTACTGGCACCCCCTCCCCTTGGCTGGGCAGGAACAGGCTGACACAAACCAGGTTGGCTGCCCCTTTCCAAAGGCAGTGTGTAGGCATGTTTCCCAGCAAGCTAGGAGATCCATGAACCTTTAGTTTATTGCTGCTGCCCTGGGAGTAGCTATATCTATTTCCAGGTTGGCATCTGAAATTGATGTTCTTTAATAAGCAGCAAAATGTGTGTTGTCAGCATCTCAGAGTGAACACAGATACAATTAGACCTTTGGCAGAGCTTACTTATGCTTCACCTGTGCCTAGGAGTGCTCTTCAGGTTTTGTCCCATGGCTCTCCTGGATTGTTTATTTATTTAGCCATGATTCAACAAAAAGCAGGGAAAAACTGCCGTAACCACAAAGACTTCACTCCTCCTCACTCCTCCCAGTTGCACACACCCGATCGACTCATTTCCTTTCCTCAGCAAAGGAATCAGGGCCCTGCAATGCCTTATTTCCAAAACAAGGATGTTCAACCACAAAACCATCTTCTCTGTGTCAGGGAAAATGTGCCAGATGTCCTCACTGCACACAGAAAGGGAACCAGCCCAGACACTAACACATAACATACACCAGTGAGTTTGGTGAAATGCAATGCATGACAACGTATTTAATGCAACACACGCCAAAGCACAAGTGCAATGTGTGCCAGAACTGCTGAACTGTGGAGGCAGCAGGAGATATCCATCCCTCCAAGCATGGATGTTGTGTCCAGATAGGGGTGCAGGGGGTGGAAGTTGGCCAGTGAAGTCTTTAGTTCCTTGTGACATTTACACAGAAGCAACTCCCTGCCTCACCAGATTTAGGATCCTCTTCACTTATTTTCAACAGCATTAAATTATCATTTACTTCTCATTTCTTTGGAAGACCCACCTAGTTTTGCTAATTCTTGCTGAAATGCTGCTCTGCTCTCCTCAGAGACCATTCACAGAGCTTGCAGTGTTTACTGTCTAATGATGATTTCCACATGAAATAGGCTTGGTTTGAAACAGTGTTTTCTTGAGCTGCCAACTCCGTCAAGTCTCCAGCAGTTAAACTGGCTTTCTTCCATCTTAAGCATCATCCCTAGCAATCAAGGGTCCTGCTGACAAGCTTCAGACTCCGACTGCGCCTGTGTGACCATGTGGCCATCAGTTGACGCTATCAGTGACATCTTGCTGGATCTGGTAGATATGGTACAGTAACATAGGGAACTCACTGCAATGAAGCTGGCAAAGCTGGTTGCTGTACATACTGGAGAGGGTTGCTGAGAGTCATGAGAAGAGCTAAGGACTGACTAAGGTGAGGAGAACCCTACCTGGGTAAAAGCACACCATCATTAATCAATTTTCAGAGAGTGGATGCACTAGAAGACTATTTTGCTGTGGACTAGAAAGAAAGAGTTTTCTCCACTTTCCAATTTTTTCCAAACATGGAAAAAATCTCTAAGGGGTACAGAAATGCTTCCTCCCCCTCCCTGTTATGCCACCATGGAGCATAAATTCATGCATATTCACACATCATCCTGGTCACAGAGAAAAAAATATAGCAGCACAGAAAGAGGCAGTTCAGAATGCCACTAAATTACACGTGCCATGTAAATTGTGTTTTTCCTCTTCTGCAAATCAGCGCTATTCTTTCCTTCCCAGCACTTGGTGTGAGTACTTGAATGCAGAAGTGCCACTTGGAGCAATTGAAGTTCACCTGGGGAACCCAGAGGGAATTCAATGTCTACTAGCTGCGGTAAAAATATCTTTGCTGTATTTCAGCTGGATTATTAGTACTGTTTTAGGATTTCTGAAGGCAAAAATGCTGTTTATACAGCACCAGTTGGCAAGGGGTTGTTTCATTATTAAAGCACTGTT
>JBCJKH010007797.1:29130-41412 GCA_039877255.1 Loriculus beryllinus | reverse complement strand
CTGCACTTCCTTCTAGTTGGGATGCAACACTCCTGAGCTTGTAGCAGGTGATCCTTGAATATCATCCAACAGTCTTGTGCCCTCTGCCCTCTAGGGCTATATCCCATGGAACTTTACTAAGCAGGTTCCTGAAGATGGTGAAGTCTGCTCTCTTGAAGTCCAGGGCAGTGAGCTTGCTGCATGCTCTTCTTACTGTCCTGAGGATCTCAAACTCGACTGTTTAGGTCATATCAGGTGAAAATGATTTGTGTATCAGCATGGCAAAGGTGAATTTTGAGCAGCGGTGCCAGAAAGGGTATGTTTGACTTCTTCAGATTTTAACTGAAATATTTTCCCAATAAAAAGGCATTGTGACGAAGAAAATGTAAAGCATCTTCCTGCTCTTGGGAAGTTCATTGGGCTAATTCAGAGACTGGCAGTGAAAGTATTAACTGGCTCCAGGTCAATCTGTTTTACTTGTATAGAGTGCACAACTTCTCCCAAAGAACAACAGTCATCCCTTAAAGATGCTCAGGAAAAAGAATCCATGACTTTTTCATGGGTAACCATTGCAATGAGACAAATGACCATTTACCCACAGTGACAATGTCAAAGATACTGTACAAAAAAGTATCTTGGAATGGTACAGATTTCCTAGCTTTGTTGTTATATGTACTATAAGATGACTTGTGTGTGAACCTGTATGAACTTAAGAGGTGAAAGACTCATCCAAACCTCTTTCTTAAGTGAAGGGCAATGCCTCTTTTGGGCTTCCCAATTTGGGAGAATTTGCTTCACCTGAACATTTAGCTTGTGCAGGCACCCTCCTGGACAGCCTGTATCCTTCCAAGATGCACCAACTGTGTTTCAGGTTGGTAGCAGTAAGAACTCTGCAGGTCTTGTGTGCATTACCTCTATTTTTACTCTGCTAGGTGATGAGAGCTCTTTCTCCAAACATCAACAAAACCAGTTCTCCTGGCTGGAGCTACCTCTGCTCAGAAGCTGTTTAACATTTTGGAGCTTCTGATATAGGCTGATCCCAGCACTGGACTATTCAGCTGCAATGAACTGGATGTTTCCAGCACTGTGCGAGATGGGTCATGTTTTCACATACACTGAATCTCATGTCAATGTAAAATTGTGGGGCTTGCATGCACAATTGTATTTCTGTTGATCTATCCAGCGGGTGTCAGATGGATTGATTCAGCACTAAACTAGCTGGCAGCAGCAGGAGGCACTCAAGGCTGTGCTACCGTCCTGCCCTGTAGGAGAGGTGTCACATGTAGTTATGCTCTGAAAGGAGGACAAAGGATGAAACACCTCTTGATGATGAGCCCAGGGAAAATATACTGTTGTGGGGTTTGAGTACAATTTTGGTTATGGCCAAACATGAAGGGGGAGGAGCCCTAGCATTTCAGAATATGGGTCTAGGACAAGAACCAGGAACTATTAATTTTCAGGACTGAAAATCTGAGGGACTGTCTTTATACTATGTAGGCAGAGGATGTTAGCACTGCTTTCTTAGCTTAATCCTTGGAAACCTTTCAAAGCACAGCTACAGAGGACCCTGGGAAATCTCATTTGATTCTGAAGTTAACCCTGACTCAAGCATGGGGTTGGATCAGGTGACCTCCAGAAGCCCCTTCCAATCTCAGTTTTTCTATCATTCTTTGAACTAGGGTTATCCCAGCAAGCTGGGTAACAGGTCGAACAAAGCCACAGACCAGAAGGCTTTCAATAAAACCATGATCAGAGTCTTCGCTTTGAAGAAAAGCTCAGGCATAACTCACAGTTAATTTATGCCGTGATAGACCACTCTACTGGAGAAACATAATGCCCCCTTTTGCAATTTTATAACAAATATCTGGGGTGTAATTTTCACGTTTCAGCTTCTGAAGCCTCAAAATTTCAGAATTAATTCAGGAGAAGATGAATGTGCCTATGGGATTGAGGCAAACTACGTTTGAAACATGACTTTGCAGACTTAATGATTTTTTGTATTTTCTGGATGACCACTGACGTGCCTTCACAGCAGTGCGCCGAGTTAAAGTCTTTGATTCTCTGGAATAGTCCCTGCAATAAGCCTAAAAGATTACTTTCATACCGTCATTTGTTTTGGAGGTAGGGAGAAACAATGCCCAGAACTGTTTCGCCAAGCATGCTTTTCTGAGGCAGTCAGTGAATAAAAGCATCTGAGTCATGAGCAAGCGGAAGGGAAATTTCGTGTGAGACTATAGAGTAATTTGAACCTATTTCTCTCCTACCAGATCTCTTGTGCAACCTCAATTTGAGAGCACAATAGGCTAGAATATAGGTTTACACATTTCTTTGGTTTTGAGTCATGCTATTGGTACTTTTTTTAGCTTTACAAAGTCAGAAATCGTGACTACGCAGGGAGTCCATATAATATTAGCTGCAATAGCTGTGGATTCTTTGTTCACATCCATTCCAAGACATGAGCTGCACCTTCTGATGGGATTCTTAAAAGACATTATTTATCTCAAGTGGTAGTGGGAGGTAAATGAAAACTTATCTTTAGAAGTCTTATTAGTAGTTTAAGTGCTATGCCTTTCTGGTTTAAGGCAGCCAGGTATGTTATAGTTGTATGAGACATCCTACCATCCCTTATTTTTGGGATAGTATTTAAAATTATTGAAGCTTAGTAATAATCACTTTTATATAAACATGACATCCTAAGAAATAAATTTACTTGTGGGAAGTCAATTGTGAAGACTGGAAAAAAAATACCAACAGGGTGGGTGTGAACTTCCTTTGTGATATGAGAGTATACACCATGGTGCTTGCAAAAACATAACTATACAAAAGAAGGACATAAAGTTCTGGCCCATATAGTCCTTGTAAAGCTCTTGGAGTACCGTGTTTGGTACTGGACTCACATTTGGAAAAAAAAATACAAAGAGAAAGATGCAGAATAACAAAAATATAGTCAGGGCTATGGGAAATATTAATGTGTTAAAAATCAACATGTGTTTAAAGAGCAAGAAGAGAAAAAATATTCTGGAGAATACCAAGTAAAGCTAAGCCTAGGAAATATGAGATTAAATTAATAGAAGAGATGATTAAGAGGGCTATCAGAAATGGTACTTTAAATGAGTTAGTAAGGGACAGGCTTCAAAGGAAAAGACAGAAGGCATCTCAGTAAGTTTAGGAATGGATACCACGTATAAAGCACACTCATTCTTGATTAAGAGGCCTTTAGGGTGAAACCTAGTTATCTAATGAAAATGTAAGTACAGCATCATTGTAATAAAGTGTTACAAAGATTATTAACAGTCACAGATCTTCTGTGTACTTTTTCATGTTTTGCATGGGTGCATCTTTTCAAGGAGGAAGACTACAGTTAAGTCACACTGAGAGCTTCAGCATGAGCTCCACTTTCACAGCAGCTCCCATTTGAAGCATCCTCCTTTACAGAGACACAGTCCACTCCACCCTGAGGTTTTCCATCTGAAAGGGTTTAGCAGTTGGTTTAGCTCTCACACCTGTGGAAGCCTGGATAGCCTGGAAGCCTGGCTTAATGAGCTGGCTTTCCTGCACGTCATAGCTGTCTGCAAGTGAAAACAAGGCAGTTCAGGGAAAGATTGAGGAAACAACAGAACTGTGCCTCGAGTACAATATGTATTTATTGACCCATAAGTGGTGCAGCTGTATCTTCAATGTTTGATTGGAAAATGCTAAGATAAATATTTTAAGAGGTATGTATGTCTGCTATCTCTCCTGCTGTTATTCATGGCCAGCACTCTATTTTGAAAGCTTTTTTGTCAGAGATGAGTTTCCTGCAGTGTTTCTCACTCAAATCTATGTATACAAGTGGGAAGCACTGTGTTATTTCTAAATGCTTGAGGTTTTGTGGCAGATCCTGTAGCATACTTGAGTGTAGAACAAGAAGGCTAACACAGTTACCTAAAACTCCCGTCTTCCTGTACAGTGGCATGACAAGTTTATTGGTAGCATAATCCAAATGCTTGCCTATCTCTGACAATCTATTTTTCTAAAAATATTTAGTATTTTTACGATCATGTATTTAGTAAATGCACGCTCATCAAGGTGAGATTTCTGGAATGATTAATCTAATTAATTTTAGGAGAAATTCCCCACAGGCCAAGAAATAAAATGCAAGTTAAAAAGTTAATTAAATTACATACTGAAATTTAAATAATTAAAATATTGTGTCCCCAAACACAAAATGTATGCATAGTTCCTTTGTCGTCCCTTTTAAAGAATGTATGACATTTCCACCGTGCTTTAAATGAGGGTGAAGAAGCCTGTCACCCCATCTTCCTGATTTTACCTTTCCACTGAATAAAGAGTGGCAAGAGGCAGCCCATTTAACAACAAAAATAGTTGAAAGCTTATTTTCCACATGTTTTTTAAAACACAGAGGGAGGTCATGGCCCCACTGAAATGTGCAGCTGGAGGGGAGCATGAGGGGGAGGTAGGAACTGCAGCTGGAAGCAACTTCTCCAGTGTCACACCCTGGCCTGGCCAAGGCTGTTTTGGCCCCAGAGCAACACATTTATCTAAGATCACATGTAGAAAAGAGTGCCATTCTGATCACCCTTTTGCCTACAAGAAGCTCTGTAAGTGCTACCTGCTCTGATAGCAGCCTGCAAATACACTTCATGGGAAAATAATTTATTGATGCCACAGTCATATAAGATCCCCAATCCCAGGCTTGTCACATCAATATGCCACTCTTTATAAGTTTAAAGCCACTGTTTCACCAGCTGGCAGAGCAATTCACAGCATTAGACCAATCTGGCATATATCTACCCGAAACAGATGCAAACAGGTAGCTTTACAGCTAAAATAAGGTACATGTTTTCCACTTTTAAGCACTTCAGGAACGTCCCTCATTGGGGACACACATCCATTTGGTCACTGATTTGACTTTTGATAAAAAAGTTGAAAGTATTTTCTAAATTCTTCAGGATTATTCCTGATTTCAGGGGTTTGGAAAGCCGAAAGCAAAGCACTTCTTCATTAGCACACCTGGTGGGTAAGGGCTTGCAGCCTGTGTTTCAATATCCCTCGCCATAGCTCAGCCACAATGCAGAAAGCACCTATAGACAGAGAGCAAACTCCAGGTAGCTTTTGCTTTTGAACATCCGAGCAACCGTAATTATTTTAACAGGAAATTACATATTTAAAGACAGAAAGCACCATCGGATCTGACATGGTGGGGTAACACAGGCCATCCCATCCCAACCTTCTTGTAATGAGCCAACTAGCGCAGGATAGCTCTAAATTAGAGCTTAATATGAAGGCATGAAGACTGACTGTATTGACTAGCTATTAATTTCTTGGGCAAAATCCAACATCAAATATTTGCATTTAAAAATAAACTGGACAATTTTCTGTTTAGGGGAATGATGAACTGAAAGTTAGGAGGAACTGGTCAGTAGGTGGCACAACAACAGCACAGGACTACACTGCACTTTTGAAAGCTGGGCTACCGGGGTTGTATCCTGAGCCATCAATACTGACTTGGTTCACACACACACGCGGTATTTATAAACCCTGTTACCCAGTGATTTAACTGACTGAATCATTGCACCGAAGCACACAGAGTGAATGGCTTACGTGGAAGTTCTTAGTTACTCCATCGCTGAGTGCACTATGTACTCCTGACATCCACTAACACCACATTTTATCAACTGCTTTCAAGCATTAAATAAGATTGAATTCCACTATACATCAAAATAGATATCTGACATGCTGAGATATAATGCTCTGACATTTAGCAGGCTTGTGGTTTGCTAACTCAAAAAAATGTAGCTGATATTACAGTCAGAGTATCTCAAAGCATTTGAGAGAACTGGGGGAACACAGCCCCACAGCAGATCCCTCTGCTGATGGAAAAGGTGCATTAACTGTGTTTGTTTATCAGTCAGCAGCATGTTAGGTAAAAAACTAGTAGGGCCACATGTCAGGGCTCGGGGCACCGATTTGTAGCCATCACGATCTGCAGGAGGTCTGTCTTTCTTGAGGAATAGTAGCAGCCATTAGAAACCCACATTGCGCTGGGGCGTCAGTGACAGGCATCAGATTGAGGGGTTATATTTAACCCTGGAAACCCTACAATGACTGAAGGCTGTTGCCTTTGTTGGCTGTTGCCAAGGTTTTTCTTGCTGACTGGATTTACAGGAGCAACGTAACTGAGTGCAAACTGCATCAGTGGTTCCTTTTTCTACCGTGCAAATACATGTCTCTTCCACTCCACCAAGATGTTAAAGTAAAACACATAGACACATGTACTGGGTGCCTTGCCTTGTGACTCTGACATGTCATCATTCATTTACAGAAAATGAATTTGAGGAAAATTGGAGGGGGGTTAGTGTTGAAAATGACATGCGTAATTAAGCTCTTCTGAATGTCTCCCTTGCACTTTGGTGAGAGATGACTGCATGCAAATCACCCAGAATAGTATGAAGAATATCATACTGAAATAGAAAGAACCAGCTGTAAAAATTACTTCTGCCTCATCTGAAGTAAAAATATATCTACATATACACCTTATTCTAAGCTTAGGTGTATTTGTGTAAAAAACCAAACCAAAACAAACAAACAAACAAACAAACAAACAAAAACCTGAGGAAAACAAACATCAAATACTGAAGAAAACAAGCTATCATCAGCACAAATATACTTGTCACCATAATGTATTTTCCTTAAACAAGCAACATTGAATGTTACATAGCCAGTCTCTTACATTGCTCTTATTTATTTGCCTGTACAATTCTAAAAAGACAATTACAAGCACTCTTTAAGCATAAGTTACACCAAAGCCATCATACCTTTCTCATTTCAGATATAATTTCTTTTTTCCAGCCCACACATACCTGCTGCTGTATCTCATTTATTGCTTTATGTGCATCAAAGTCACTGCAAGTAACTGATGACACTGAGATCACTGCTGTGCTGAATTCTAATCAAAAAGTGATTCTTCACCTCTTAAAGTCCCCTCAACTTGTATTTCCTTATTTCACATGTAAAATAAGGCAGGCAGATTAATTCTGAGGCATAATTTATCAAATACGGGAAATACGCTGGGATTGCCAAGGCAGCTGGAGACCGGACATGACAACCCAGGAATTCCTTCCAGTCTGGTACAGCAACGGTTTCAGCAGACCCACAGCATCACATAATGAGTTCCTGTTGGTAGGAACAGAAATAGGTGATGGTGCCCACTGAAAAAACAGAAGCATGTTGGTGGAGAAAATAACCTGGGTTATTACCAGCAGTGTTGTCCTCCACAGTATGTGGCTAATTCACCCTGATGAGTCTCAATATGAAGTTGTTGCACAATGACTCAAGGCTCAAAGCAAATCCTTCATGTTTTTCAGAGTGTTTCTGCACAACCATTACTTTCATTCCTGATCAGCTCCAAATAATCTGACATGACTGTTGTCTGAGAAAACATAATGGGGTTCTATGGGATTTAATTTCTTCCCTTGCCAGTGACAGTTTTAAATTTCCAGGCTGTTTGGGTTGTCATACTGAATCCTGTGTGAATTCCCAGTGTCAGTGATCCACGTATAAACTTTAACACAAACTTCAGGGTAAATATCACCGAGGTTTTCTTGTTTCCAGTAGGCATTCAAACTACTATTTTTATTCCAGACGAGGATGAATCCAATGAACTTTAAAATGAAGCTCAAATGCATCTCCTGGGTTTTATCCATCACTATGAATGAGAACGCAAGATTTACCTGCTTACATCAGACACAAAAAATCCATAATGATGGCCCTTTGGATGACCCTACTATGAGATTCAGACAGCAAGGAAACCTGAAACGCTGCCAGTCCCTCCTCTCCGGTTACATTGGTGCATGTGGCAGGGCATGCTGTCCTCCCATCCAGCCTTCAGTGGTCTCACAGCAGGACCTGCTGTAGGGAAAGACTCATGGCAGGGGGTTGGAACTAGATGATTTCTAATGTTCCCTTCCAACCCAAACCGTTCTATGAGTCTATGACTTAGGGGTCCTGCCAAAGAGGACACTGCCTGTGTGTTTGTAACACAGTTCATGTGCTCCAGACCCACTTCTTAGCTTTGCTCTTACCTGATAAAGGGTGTGCTGCGGGAGTGTGTGTGGAGAGTAACCTTTTTCTTGTGATCTAAGGAACATTTAAGGTAAAAAAAACATAAATCTGTTTTCTGAGGTAAAGCTTATAGGTATGGGGGTCAGGGGCCTAAACTGTCAACTCATTGGTGGAGAGACCATTTTATCACGTTACAAGCCAAGTGCATTGGACAGTGACAGGGGTTATGAGCGGCACTCTGGGGATTGCTGTAACATCAAAAGTGAGATTAGAATGTGAGAGAGACAAATGAGCACCCCTACCAGTGCAGCACTGGCATGGACACGCTAAAGCTTTACTGTGCTGAAACACTCTCAGCACCCCGTTTTCCGCACACTGCAGCAGCGGGGCTGAGGTTTCACAGGCTGTGGCTCTGTGAGCAGAAGGCACATGGGTTTCTGCAGTGCATCCCAATATCCTTGCATCCTTATCACTCTGGGGCCCACACCATGTGCAGCACTGGTAGACCTGAAGATGGATGAACTTCAGACAGTACCACAGAGGATGACAAACGCCCGTTTCCCTGACAGGCACTTTCCCCCACCCCAAGAGCACTGCACTCTCCTGTCTCCCCCTGAGCTGCTCTCCCCTGGGATGGATGCCATGGCTCCCCCACGTCGCAGGAGCTCACGTACACTCCAGGCGCACAGGATCAGGATGAAATTACGTGCCGTCTCCTTCATGCATAAAACATGGCATGGCGACAGCGGGACGGCAGGGCCTCGGCAGCTGCCCGCCGCATCCTCCCGGCGGCCCGCGGCTTGGCCCGGGGCTGCCGCAGGCTTGTCCGTCGGGGAGCGGGCCGTCCTTGGTGGCCCCGGGGACCGGCAGCCCCTCGGGCCATGGACCTGTCCCCGTGCCTGCAGTGGGTGAGGACGCGGCTGTGGCGATGCGGGCCCCGGCGGCGGCGGCGGTTCTGCAGTAAGTGTGGCGTCTGATTGACTCCTCGCGACCCCGTCCCCCTTTTCCATTCCTGTGCCCTTGCCCTCGATGGCTTGCACCCATCCCGCAACATGCCAACACGGAGAGAGACCACTCAGGGCTCCTCGCTGTTGAGGACATGGCAGAAGGGCAGGGACACAGCCATGGCTGACTGGCCTCTGCAGCCCTGAGGTGGGAGCTGATGGGTGCTGCAAGGACCTGGGGCTGGTGGGACATCTATGGGAAAGGCTGGTTTGAAATCAGGGTCCCTTGCTAACATGGCTAAGCACTTTTGCACACTTCTAAGAGTGTTTTAAGAGAGGGTGGTTTGTGTGTTGGAAGATGAGTATGGAAAAATGCAGAATGATCCTTGCCCCTCTTTCTTTAACCAGCTGCACTATTCAAAAGAAGTTTGGTTAAAAGGAACATAACCAGAACTGTGGCTTGTGAAACATCACAGTGCAGACCATGTCCTGAGCCTTCCTGCTTCTTTGGCTGGTAGAAGCCATGTACATCACTGACCTAATGTATAGCCTTGCTGCAGTACGTTATTCATCATTTCACCATGGTTTTACTGGAGGCAGTTTGCCTTCCATGACGGACCTTATATACCACAGCGGGTGCTGCTGTGTGGAAACCCAGCCACTTCTAGCTGTATTTTCAGTTTGCCTTTCATGACGGACCTTATATACCACAGTGGGTGCTGCTATGTGGAAACCCAGCCACTTCTAGCTGTTTTTTCAGTCTGCCTTTCAGCTGGCACCTTGGAGAGAAATGCTGCCAGTGGTTCTGCAGAGACTCAGCAAGGGTAATACATCTATGACAGACTGAGGAAACAGAGGGGATTTCTCTGGTGCAGGCAACTGTAGTGTCCAATCACTCCTGAGGAGGTTCAGTGCGGTGGCTCAGGAGGATGGGCTGGGCTGGCTGACAAACTGAAGCATGTCTCTACTATCAAGCAGCTGATGTATTGTAAAAGCGATCTTGGAATGGGAATGCTATTCAGGGCACATTGCAAAAGGATAAACATGATAAAAGGAGCATGCTGTCTGTCAACACCTCTGCCCCAAGCTCAGGTCGTTTCACTATTCTGGTTTATCCATGGAGACACCAAGGTCTGTTTGAATTTTTGTAAGTCTGGTGTTGCACATAGACACGAAGCTCTCACAGTTACCTTCTTAAATATAGTTTTGTCACGAATTCAACTCCAGTTTGCCTTTCAGATTCAAAATACTACTGGTAGATGTCAGAAAGACTGATTTTCCTAGTTGTTGGTTGACTGTGCCCAGCTGCTCATTGGTTTTCAATGCTTGCAGCTTTGTGATTATTTTGTTGTGCCACAGCTTTATGATCAATTTTCTGGTTGTCAATGAAGTATTAAAAAAGAAGCAGTTTCGTTTCCTGTCTACTTTGGGTTACATTTACTTTTTCCATTTGAATTTCCCTGCTCTTCACAAACACATATTTGGCAGATAGTTTGTGAATGTATATGAAAAGTTCTTCCCACAACATTCACTTTAAGCATTAATTATCCTATGAATACATATGCTCCTTCCTTGGACTGTCCCCTGAGTTAATAAGAACTACTGCCAAATGCATGCAGCACCACTTAGCTCAAGCCATAAGAATGGGAAATTCGAGAACGGCAGATACTCTGAATAATTGAAGGAGGTTTCTTTGGTTGACAATGGTGCTATCTTTGCACATCTCTCAGAGCCCCTCTTTTTATCTGGCATTTGGCTTAGGGAAACATTGCAGGACTGAACAGAAGGGAAAAGAGAAAGATGTTTTTATTTTTCTTTCTTCATGAGTCTGAAAAATGCTAATCATTAGAAGGGTATTTGTTGGATTTGTTACTGGAAATAACTTCCGGTGTCTTTAATTAGATTGCTTTAGTCTGCACCAGCGAAGGAACACAGCTTTCTGTGATCTGTACTGAGACCAGTCGTGAAGTCCTGCTCCTTGAAAGATGCTCGTGTTCAGACTCAGCTTGTCCTCCCTGGCTGCCTTCTCCTAAGGCACTGCAGCAAAACTGCAGTAAAACAGTAGATGTGCTACTCTTCTATCTAGAAATCTACAGTTTAGAATGAAATGAATATACTAATCTGGTAAGGAAGCTACTGTTGGCTGGTTTCTGAGGCCCCTGTGAGTACAGGCTGTCACTGTACCTTCTTATTAAAGCCGTCATTCAAAGAAACAGCCGGAGGACTTCGCAGACCTTCTGTGCCTGCCCTTATGGCCCTGTTTTACAGCTGGGTCCCTGAAGGAAGCTCTTCACAGGCACGTGGGCTCATGGCAAAAGTGCTGCCTTGAACAAAGGCACATTTTCAAATGGAGAGCAACACTTCCCTCACTGGATGCGGCTGTCCCTCCAGCCCAGGGAAAGCAACTGCAGTTTGCGCCAGGCAATCCCTCTGAGAGGCTTTGGACATTCACAAAACCGACTCTTTGTTTTCACCTCACAGTGATGACTGCTTCCAATAGTGTGGGAGACACTGGACAGAGGTAATACTGCAAAAATGATACTGGAACTAAGGAAACCTGCTTTCCTGCTGGATGCTCCCAGGTCCATGCAGACAAAGAATGTTTCAAAGCTTTTCCAAAATGGGCATCCACAGCATCTCCCTCTCCTGGGATCTCTACGATCTCACACAGTTTAACCTGCTTTTTCTTTTACATCCCTTGGCCCAGCCACTTATGGTTCATGAACCTTGTAGGAACTTGGGGTCTGCAAGACTGCTGCTTTACTGCTAGATTTGTTTGAAGCTGGCCAGTGGGTTAAAAAATACCGATGGTCAGAGCGTCATCATATGTATGTTTCCTTAAGAAAGCAGGCAAAAAGGCCTGCCTTCCTGTTGGAAGCAGATTTTGAGTCATGTTAGTAATAACTTAATGGAGAAAGTCTTAAAACTGTGCCGGGAAGAGTCTGAAAAACAGCTGTTCTCTGCTACTCCCCAAAATGTACTTGGCTTCTGGCCACCAACACATATTAAAGCCCTACGGATCTGTGGGGAGGCGGTTGCCTGAAATTTAACAGATGGGGTTTGCACAAAAAACCTAAGACTTCACAAGAAGAAAAAGAATTCTATGTCCCTCATGGAGGATGGCATTGGGAAATTCTGCTGGCTGTGTGGCTGAGGAGAGTTTCAGATGGTTTTCCATGGCTTGCTATGCCAGCCCGGTGCTCAGAGGTTGCAAGGCTTTTGGTCTTGGGTGGTCTCTGCAGCTACTCATCTGTGCTGGACCCATACATACCCCTTCCTGTATCACTCTAACCAT
>JBCJKH010007797.1:3332-20160 GCA_039877255.1 Loriculus beryllinus | reverse complement strand
GAGAGTAGAGCAAATAAGGAACTGGTACTATGCAAACTCTTACAAACCCTTGGGTACTGCCAAAAGAGACCAGCCCCGACCATTCTTTTTTTCATTATTTAAAGGCTGCTCGCATTCTGCTCTCTGCTACCTACGAGCAGCTTGTTTGTGCACCTTATTGCCACCAAAGGGGCAGGAGGGGAGCAAAATAAAAACAGAAACACCCAACAAAACCCTCCTGCCAAGCTGAAGAAAAACGTGTTTGAGCAGAGCTGAACCTGTGGCTGTAAACATGGCAAGGGGAGGTTAAAACACCCCTGGGGGACTGCTAGCTATCTAGTCTGAGGGGACACAGGGAAGCTGCAGGGCAGCCCACCTGGCTTTAACTGGGGGGAGTGGTGGAGAAGGGCTGTGCAGTGCAAGCCGGGCACCATGCAGGGCAATGGTGTCCTCAAGCCTAGGCCTCCAGCCTCTCTTCTCCTCTGGAAGCTGAGGCAGAGCCTCTGCCCCTCCAAAAATCCCAGGGCTCCTCCAGAAATGCCCTGTGGGGTGCAACCCCCTTCACCACTAAGGCTGAACTCAGCTACCTGGGCTGCAGGCACCAGAAGCTGCCTTGGGCTGGTCGGCAAAGACAAACAGAGGTGCAAAGGTACCCATGTCGGGGCTGCCGGAGGTGGCACTGGTGTGAAGGGGGACGCCTGCTCAGCTCCACTTTGCAAGCCTCCGGTGGCAGCAGGCCTGAGCAGGGGTGACATCTTTCTCACCATGCTGGGGTGGCGGAAGGGGCAGGGGCTGGATATGCCCCATAGGTTATTTCTTTATTTGCCCCGCTGGGCTGCGGTGGGGGATCTGGGAACTTTCTAGGCCAGTGAACCTCTGCGGCCAGTCACGCTACTTTAGCCTCCCCTGCAGATCCCAACGGAGAACGGCACCGTCACCGCCTCTGCCGGGGCCCGGTTGTCCCGGGAGTCTCGGGGGACCTCCTGGCCCCTTCCTGCAAAGAGCAAACTGAACAAGGAGAACCCTCCGCAAGCAGCAGCAGGGTGGGAAGGAAACACACTGAGACACCTCTTCTCGCCACCTCCCAGTCCCTGCATCTCGGAGCATGTGCAGGCATCAGAAAGCAACACTCATAAGTAACTCATTAGAGGATGATTTTTTTCTGTGTGATGGATTGGGGTTGGCTTAAACAAAGCAAATGCTATTCCCAAACTCCTGCCAAGTCCCTGATCAGGCCCAAATTGAGTTTTTTAGGAGTGCTGGAACAGTTTGGGGTTTTTTTTCTTGTTTGTTTGCTTAAGTGGATCTCTGCACTTTCTGGTTTCAGCTAGGGAAGCAGAGATGGAAGCACTGAAAAGCTAAATCGAAAACTGCCCTTGCATCATCACTGATTTCTGCAGTACCAGATAGGACTGGAAATATGTATTGCAGAAGAACTTTCAGATTGAGGACGTTCAGATACATTTAAACCTGCCATGCTTGGTCAGCTGAGGTGGTTGCAGCTAATGCTTTTCCTCTGCCAGGTAGCACCACTCACCTCGGTATTTACTCTGTGCATTATGACAATGCATGTGGCAATATTCTCACAAGCCCTGCTTATAATCACAGTTTGTGATTTATGTGGACATCCTTCCTATGAAACCGTCCCAAACAGCAGTGTAAGGAACATGGGCCAGGTCCTTCCCCAAACCCTTCTGGATGTCCAGGCATGGAAAGTGAGAAGGCAGAGGAAAACCTCGTTTTTCAGCAGTAGCTACATCTGGCTTTCAGACTGGCAACATCAGATTCTTTATTAGTTTATAAACATTGGAGTCCTCCGGGGAGTTGTCCAGATCGACTTACAGCCTCTGAGTGACAAAAGCAACGCTTGGAGTAAGGCAGCATCCGTGAAGGAAGTTTGGTTTCCCTCTTAATAGGAAAAGGCTCCTGGGACTGTGGCAGAGGACTGACCAGTTACACACAGGAAACCCTTCAGTGCCAATAGTCACTCCCCTTGGCGGAGGGGAAGAGGCTGGTTGGCTAAGAAGGAAAAGGGGCTAACATTTTCCATCCTATTAGCATGTTTACATAGGGCAATTCGCAGTCAAATCATCTTGCTTATACTAGCTTGAGAATAACATCTTGGCAACGTACCATCCACCTTACAGGCCTGGCTGGGCTTCAAGTAGCTTCATCACTAAAGGTCCATTCCCCAGCAAGATAATTCTCTGAAAAACAACTGTATCTGCCAACTGTTTCTCCTGATAATAAGGTGAAAATTTCTTATTCCTGACAGTTCATAAAATAACCCAAACTCAAATCTAACAAATTCCCACCCAATAAATGGAAGACAGGCAGCAGATGACCAGCAGGTGTATTTTCAGCCAGCCTCTAGGTGGAATTTGGAACTGGGAGTGCCAGGTGTGTGTGTGAGCTCACACTCACATGTGTGTGAATGAAATACAGTTTAATCTGTTAATTGGTAGGTTCCAATGGAAACATTGAGATATTTTTAATACAAACAGGTTTTACCAGTAAGCGGCAATAATTACCATCTGCTTGTCTTAAGTCTTGGTTTTTAACTGTTTAATTTCTGATGGCTGTAGTCTTTCTATAGTTGAAAGACGTGAGATTCCTACAAAACATTATGGTATGGTAATCTGATTTACATGGCTACAGAGATAATCATGAAGCCTCAGCTAATAAGTCGGTATTTGAATGATGGCATTTCCTTCTGGAGGTGGGATGTTTTCCCCTGATGGTATATTCCTGTCCCCTGGGTTTCATCAGCTTCACTCAGCTACAGTACGTGAAGAAGAAATTTCATTGGGCAAAGGCTTAAGTAGGGTGCAGTGGTCCAGCTTCCTTCCCTTGTCCCCTGGAGGGATAAGTTTCAGGAAGAGGTATTTAGGCAGCTCAATACCAGAAGGGGTATAACGGCTTGAACATGTTGTCGGTACAGATCTGACATTACTTTTAAGGAGGATCTATCTTGTCTGATCGATGCGAGAAGGGTCAGAGTTGCAGCTCAGTATCCTCCCTGTCTTCTTTGAACAAATTAGTATCCATAGACACAATCAGGCCCTCAAATATTCACAGCTGTGGTTCAAATGAAGTCTCCTAATGAAATGCAAATTCAATAAGACAGTTACATGATCAGCATCAGCTCATTAAGGCCTGCCAAGCCTGTGTCTGTTCTTTGTTAGATCGACATAAAGCTCCCCCCAGCTTTGGTGGAGTTACCCCAGGCTGAAAGCTCCTGAGCTCCAGGCAAGGCTTGGCCCAGACAGACAGCTGGGAGGGTGTGCCATGCCATGCTGTGCCACTGGATCAGTGGTGCTGAGCTGATGAATGTCATATGAGGGTTAGGCTCGCTGGCTCTGAAGGAAGGTAGAGGGCCTGGGTTTCTCTCCTCAGTCCCATTAGGAAAACAAGAGGAGGACCCCTGAAGCTGGAAGGTGACACTGATATACAAACATCTCTAACCCTGACCCGAGGCAAGAACAAAATTAGGCTTGCACTGGCAGTTTTCCTGTAGAAGCGCTTGTATTTGCAAGGTTCTTGAAGTCACTGCTCTTTCCTCGGTCATGGAAGGCAGTCGAAAGGGAGTCAGGCAGCTGGCTCGCTACCTTCCTGACCCCGTTTCACAATGTCTGTGCTTCTGTGAAAGGGTTGCCCCAGACAAAGCACAAGGGATGCACAGCCCTTGCATCCAAGTACAGGGTGTTTTTTCTTTCTTTCTTTTTTTCCCTAGCTCTGCCGAATGTGGCGACGTTTGACAGTTCTGACCTGCTCAGCTGTAATGAGCCGTTGTGAGAAAAGGGACAAATGCAGTTACCTCTCACCACAAGTCTTGCTGCTGGGAGATGAACTTTGCTACTCTGCCTTGGCTTTAACAAATGCCCCTCAGTGTATCTCAGTGCAAATGTGTTTCCTTTTCATTTTCAAATAGGGACGAATCCAGTATGTCGGATTAGAAATTTCCCATCATTGACAAAGGTGGAGGGGAAAGAAAAGCCATGTAAAGTTCAAGAGGAGGGCAGAGGGAAGAATGAAAACAAAACAAATGAGCAAAAGCCAGTTTCTGGTTTTTTCATAGGTAGATTTTTGCAGTAATTTGTATTTTAGGATTTTTATATTGGCTTTTATTTTTCTTATTCTGGAGGGCAAAGACAGCATAATGAAGTTGGAGTTTTGTACTGAAGTTATTTCTGTGTTAGATGTATGCATCCAATGCCAGTTATCCACCATAAACAGAGGTGCAAAAATACAAGCATACTTATTAAAAAAGAAAAAGTGCCCTCTTAAAAGCTAGAATGTAGATGTATAAGTTCTGCTATTTGGTTTTCAGCGTTTTACATCTATGTATTAAAAATCAGTTTAGGTTACATTTATCATGCGAAGGAATAATGGAGCAGGTGCTTAGGGGCATAGCAAATCCTGAAACACAAAACACAAACACAATTTTATACACACAGTGCATTCAGGGCAGATTTACTGTAGCAGGTTGCAGCCTCTCCTCTCTTTCCTTTAGCATACTGTGCTGTGGCTGCTGTGATTTGGGTCATGGGAGGAGGGAACTGGTCTTTGAAGAAGAAAATGAAAAAGAAGATGAAGCTGTACTTTGAAAAAAGTACATATCCAAACCAGAGGAAGTCCTTAGGATAGCAGCAAGACTAATAAACGGGGAAGCGAATACAACACTAATAAAAGCAGAAGCAAATACAACCTATGAGGACAGGCTGGAGGAAATGGAATTAGTTTGGAAAAGCCAAGTCTGAAGGAAAGTCACAATAACAGCCCTCAGATATGTAAAGTTAATAGAGGAGAGAAACCAATTTATTGTGCATTAACAGAGTTATAGGTTAGGAAAAGCTTGCTAACCGTAGGCATGAAGAGCAGTGGTTTAGGACAGCAGTGGGTCCCTGGTCACTGGTGGTTCAAAGTGGCAAGTGGGCTGGAATTTACTAGGCTTGGGCTCTTCACCCACCCTCAGGGGTGGATTCCCTCGGGGTTCGCTTGCCAAACTGTGATGCAGACCACTTGGTGAGGACATAGGGAGGCAGTCAGTTTTGCAGTTGGGACTATGCAAGCAGGAAGTCACAGCATGAATATCAGGACAGATTAATTTCAAATCAGACTCAGACAGTTGCTCAGTTTTTCAGGATCTGCTTGGCTAATTCTTCTTAGCCTCACTGCTTGTTTTTTCCCTCTTATGTTTGACCCATATGTACCCCCCAGGACAGTTGCTAAAACCATCTAGTCTGGGAACAATCTAGTGTAGCTCCCTTCCTCCCCCCCCAGTAGTTGCTGCAAACAAACAGATAGTACATGCTCAGGCTATAGTTTCCAGTCACGTATTGATGAGAATGTGCTCGGAGCAGCAACTGACTTTGGTCAGAGACACAATCATAAAAGCCAAAGAATCCTCACGAACAATTTGTGAGTAGGAATAGAAGTAAACCATGTTGACTATATGGCTTGCTAAAAATATCCATCTCCACTGTAGCTGTCATCACATCTCTCCTCTAACCCTGCGTAGCGTGTGAAGGGTTACCCTAATGCCCCCGCACTGATTCCTCACTCGGAGTGCACAGAGCTGTGTGCCTGAGGAGCCGCAAGCAGATTGCCAAGCAAAGCCAAATTTTCCTCCCAGGCTTTATGTAATCAGCCACTGCTCCTGATGTTTTGTCATCAAATCAGCCGCAGCTTTCCACATACTACCAAGGAACATGCTGGAGTGCCCCAAAGTGTCATGCTTTCAATGGAGGCTTTCACTAGTTAGCAGCAGCTATGTTATACCACTTAAGACATTCCCCAGGTGCCAATCTCCCACTGAAGAACAACTCAGGAAATCATAAAAATACTACACCCAAAAGGTATTAGTGAGGTAGTAACATTTGCTATGCTTTGTCATGATGCTAAATTCCTATGCCAGAGCTAAGCAGTGTGTGTTAGAATCTAAGTCTCCTTTTTGCAGCATCTTGTGGAAGGAAACAACACCAAAAAATGAGATATATATATTTTCAAGTGCTTTACTGCTGACAGGACGTTCATCTGAGGCATGTTGTTGACTGCATCTGGGGAGGCAGAGTGTGACTTTGTGACCAGGTTTTCCTGAAGTACCTGTTTTCTAGCACCATATTTCTTTCATTATGAAGTCTTTTCAAAATGAAATATGTCTTCTTAATGCTATTTATATCTTTGTGGCAACTGGTTTCAAGAAACTCTTGTATGAATCTGACAGGCATATCAGACAGCTTTATTGCAAAGATGGTTGGAAAGGTATTTATTGTATAGAGAGCCTGTTCTTGGATATAAGGAAGAAGTTCTTTACTGTAAGGGTGGTGAGGCACTGGAATGGGCTGCCTAAGGAAGTTGTGAATGCTCCATCGCTGGCAGTGTTCAAGGCCAGGTTGGACAGAGCCTTGGGTGACATGGTTTAGTGTGAGGTGTCACTGCCCATCGCAGGGGGATTGGAGCTAGGTGATCTTAAGGTCCTTTTCAACCCTCACTATTCTATGATTCTAAACATCTCCTTTTCTTGTCTTTTTCTTTTTGTTACTAACTTCTTACTGTTGTTCTTTTGTTAGATATCCATACATGCTATAAATAGATATTTATAGCTTCTTTGAGTGGTGCTAAGTACTGGTGACACACATTAACACCCAGCTACATTTCCCTTTACAAATGGGGCTGCCAGCTCCATCAGGCATTGTCTACAGGCACTTATAGCTATCTTAGAAGCACTGCAAGTATTTTGATCACCTTACTAATTAAAACCCAGAGTTCCAAGAGTATTTAGGTGTGGCCAGAATCCCTGATAAATGTAAATGCTCAACAGTAAACTTACACAGCTGCTTCTGGCTGTGCCAAACCACACACTGGTGCGTATGTTGGGAGTACCACAAGCTCACCCGAGAGGCCCAGCTGCTCAGGCAATCTTTTTGTGGGTTAGGTTTTCCTGACTGAGCTCTATGTAAGGTCTCATGGTGGGAGCAGGTGAGTGCTGGTGTCAATAGCAGGGTGCATGGGACCACCACAAGGCCCACATAAATGTTTTTTTGCTGTGAAGGGTGTCCTCCTGCTGCCAGGGAACACCAGGCTCTTGCACTGAAAATGGTCTCAGGTCTGAGAGGTGCCAAGATATTTGGAGCCTCCCTGGAAGTCAGCAGTGAAACTCGGGGAAGGAGGTGCTTACTGGTGAAAATGTTGATGCCTATGACCTTTGAGGAGCTTCAGCTAGTCTGAGTCTCAATGCCACCAAAGTTGCACTGTGGGTGCAAACATGCTTTGTTCTTTTTGGTTTGGGTTTGAGTTGTGTTTCTTTAGCCTGTCCATTATGTACACGCATACAGGACCACACAATAAAGCAGGTGAAATACCTGTTTCACAACGCTTCCTGGGATCTTTGTGATAGGTTTCCACTGTGATTCACTCACTGCCTTTTTATGTGTCTAAACTTAAGTTTGCAACAACTCTTGTAGTTCTGGAAAATGCTGCCCTTTCTCTTTGTTCACTCCGCAACATCATTAGCATTGCAAGAGTACTCATGAGGGATTCAGGACTGGTAAAATTAACTTTGGAGCCTTTCTCTCTTAGCAGATAATATAAAGATAGTAACTGGTAAGCAGTGTATTTTCTAGTGACCTACTACAAGTAGAATAGTTATTGCTAAAAGACAGTTTTAAGATGTCAAGATTTAGTTTGAATTGGAAGGCATCCTGCTGGAATATCACTTATATGTGAGCGGTTTTACTGTTAACTGCTGACGTTTAATATTTAGCAATAGGAATACTTGGGGAGGAGAACCTGGAAAAGCTATGTAGCTGCAGAACTTTACTGGAGTCTGTGGGAGGACCAGACGCCAGATACTAAGTACTAACTTTGTCATTATGTCTAATTATATAAACTGTATAATGGAGGGGTCAGGAATATAACCCTGTTCTTCTGAATTTCAGCATCTTCTAAGTCTGTTCTCTCACTGTGAGGTAGTTGTTCTGTCTGAAATAAGACTTCTCATAGGAGATAAGGACAAACACTCACTGTTTTCCACATTAAAACTGCTAAGAGCTAGCAATGATGCTAAACAACATGTTCAAAACCCCCTGATATTTGTGAGAGAAAGTAAGAAATTAGTAGCTGCAATGAGACAAGACTGAAGTGGACCTTCTCTTGCTCAACCTACACCTACGGTATGTCATGACATGCAGCAAGAAAGTACCTGCAGGATGGAAGAAGAACTGAGATGCAGAGTGCTGATGTTGCAGTGTTGGAAAGAATAACACAGCACCTTCCATCTGTGCCCTGGGCTGACACATGGCCTTTGGGAGACTTCTCTGGTTTAGGTGATGGGGTGGGCACTCATGAAAGAGAAACTGATAGTGCTACTTAACGCTCAGCAACCTTGTTTCAAGAGCAAGCCAGCCAACAGAACAAGAACAGTTACTGCTACAGTTCCATGTTAAAGCTCAGCCTCAAATATCCTCAACCCCAACACTGTCAGAAGTGCATCATTAAAACCAAGTTGTCCCCTCCAAACATTGCAGGCCACTGCATGTCACTGCCTGAGAACCTAGAGCCAGTGAAAAGTGTGTGCTAGGTTCATGGAATTGAGCAGGAATGAAAAGTGTCAGGAACTTATATAAAAGCAAGGGAGGAAAGCCTGTTTAGACTAGTTAGATCCCAAAGAAACCATCACTGGCTGCAACAGTCTTGAGAAGCTTTCCTTCTTGGCTACAGCAGGGTTTCTGTAGACACAGATTGTTGTTTGATGGGTTCAAGTTGGAAAATAGTGTTAAGGGAAGAAGCAAATGTCTTCTCTAAGCACTGACTTCTATGCCTATGTATTTTTAAGCAATTGGAATATTCCTCCCCCTGCCCTTTTTTCTCTCTTTTTTTTTTCCCTTTTCTTTAAAGAGGGTGTTGCCAATGGGTGTGCTATGGCAGCGGCATCCAGCAGTATGTTACTTGATTCCTTCCTAATCAAAATATTATGGAGCTGTTACTGCATACCCCTGCTGTAACTTTGGAAATGTAATCCCCAGCATTTGAAGGATCACACTCCTCCCTGCCATGTAAACTTCCTAAGCAAGTTCTCTGCCAAGACTTCAAGTGTTCCAATTTCAAGTTGTTTTGATCTTATCTCTCTTGTGTTTCCTTAGTGTATTTTATCGTTAGAGATTCTTTATCACAGTCAAAAATTATATGCAATTATACTCAGGCTCTGCAAACACAGGCCACGTACTCCAGAGCTCCCATGTTTAATGAAGATGGAGCAAAAAGTTACTTGTGCTGCAGTTTGAGGAGAGGCACAGACTTCAGTTTGAACTGCAGGAATTTGGCTCACCCAACTTCAACAGACTACATATTACACATTTCAGTGACCTGTCTAACTTCAGCTAGTTTGGATTATAAATCTTATTAAAGATCACCAGAATTTTCTAGTCTGAATGCTGCAGGGTGCTGCCAATAGAACCGTGCTGACATGGATATAAAAATGAAGACTTGAGTTGTGATTATGTCCCTAAATGATACAGTACACAAGTAGGTAATAAATCATAGAATCATAGAATGGTTTGGTTGGAAGGAACCTTAAAGATCATCCAGTTCCTATCCCCTGCCATGGGCAGGGACACTTTCCACTAGGCCAGGTTGCCCAAAGCCCCACGCAACCTTGTCTTGAACATTGCCAGAGCATCCACAACTTCTCTGGACAACCTGTTCCAGTGCCTTACCATCCTCACAGGGAAGAATTTCTTGTCCCCTCCCAATTCCTAAATCCTCCTTTAGAGGTAGAGTGTCCTGAGGGAATTCTGCCAGCAGCTGCTTTCTGGCAGTTGTTGAAATGCCTGCCATACGTAGCAAGGGTGTTGATGGTTTGAGCTCCCTTCACAGGAACTCGCCCATCAGACCTCAGCTGCTCCCCTTGGTGCCTCCCAACCACGTGGCTTGGAAGCACCATCAGCAGCAATGGCACAGCTGCGCTGACTTTGCTCCTCACACACAGATTAATTCAGAGTCTGAGAACAGCATTGTAACACCCCGAATCTTGATGCTGATCCTGGGGCTGTTCATCCTTAACAGAAGAGAACTTCATGTACTTTCAGAAGATTTCATATTTGATGAATACTTTTTTTTCTTAAATATTTCCTGACCCACCTGCTGTTCTGACCTCTTTCTTCAACTCCCAGGCTTTTACAGCCTGATGCTCCTGCAGCAGCACATTCATCCTGCTGAGACTCAGGCAGTGTAACCCAGGGATTCATTTGCACTCACACATGCAGAGACCTATTTTCACAATCTCTGTTAAATTCAGGGAATGACTTACTTGACAGGAATCGTACCTTCTAGTAAAGATGTTTAGAAACATCTGTAACATATCTAGGGTCAATGAAACACTTCACACACTAAAGTCATGTACTATGCACAAAGTGCATTTGTGTAGATGTGCTCAGGTAGATGGAGGCAGAGACTATAACCAAGGAATCTATGGAAAACTGGCTTTAGGGGAAGAGCTTTGGACCTCTCACCATCCCATGGAGCCAGCAGGAATGTGAAGTGCTAAGGTCCCAGACAAAAGCACACAATAAAAGCAGAGGGCTTAACTTATCCACCTCACAGCATTTGATGTTGCTGCTCCAGAGCCCTGATGACACATGGACATGGCAAGGTGAGCACTGCATGCTCAGGAGGTCATTGAACAAGAGGCTAAAAGAAATACTCATACCTAGTAGGACATCAGTAGCTCCACTATACCACATGCCAGCAAGGAATAAGTATTCACAGCTCCCACAAAAACAGGGCATCACACCCTTGTAAAGTAAGCAGCAGCAGAAGTGTCCACACAGTCTTTGACTTCTGCCTCTTATTGCCATCCAGAAATGGCTTTTAAAAAAGTTTTAACAAATGTTCTACATCAGCCACCATTTGATAATACACAGAAAGACTCTGCGTCAAAACCTCCCTGTGATGCTGAAAAGGCAAGCAAAGCAGTCTGTTAGGAGAGTTTTTCTCCCCTGGGGGCTGCTGGGGTTGCTGGACCATACTCCTCAATCTCGGGTGAGCATTCCCTTGTTTACACCCTGCCCTCCCTGAGATTTCAAACCTTGTGCAAAAGAACATTCTCCTGCTGGGACAGTCATGCAAATAAACAACTCACTGCTATTTTATTACTTCCCTTGATTTTTCTCAGTGAGACATTTCTAAGCCGCAATTACTGAAAGCAATACCACATAGCATCATCTGCACTGTTAGTTGCTGTGCTGTAGCACTTGCAGCTGGGCACTGCACATTCCTGAATATGGGCTGATTTAGATGCGAATCTCTCTGCCTTCTATTTTCTTTATTACTGGTTTTAATAAGCCTTTACTTATGTAAAGTATTTCCTTTGCTTATGAAAACTACCAGTGACAGATCATGTGTGATGTGATTCCCCACCACAAGTAACACATTTTGCCATGTGGAAAAAGACTTTTCCCACCAAGATCTGTGCCTCCCAGCAGCTTGCATCCCTGTTACACCCCATGTACAGTGTGATATCAAATGCTCTCTAGCACAAGCGACCAGCAACAAGCAGAGCTGAACTGGTGCCAAGCGCAAGAGCTGCAGCAACACTTTAAGCATCTGAAACCTTGCCTCCTGACAGCAACAAGTATCAGGTGTGGTTCGGTTTCCTCATGCAAACCCAGCTGTGAGGTCAAGGCAGGACAACATAGAAAGAGCCCCTGGCAGGGCATGGAAACGTGCTGGGGACAGGGAGACGTGTTTGTGGGGTGCCAGGCAGCGCCAGTCTTGGGGGACCAGGAGCATCCATGCGTGATTTCAGCAAGGGCTCTGCTTGTGCATGGCAGGTATGCTGCTGCCCACCCAGTTGGGGTTCCAGAGCCATGCACCCTGAAGTGAGGCTGGCCAACCAGCTCGTCACATCTACCTCTTGACACACGCCTAACTGTCTCCATTCCACAGCTCATTGCTATTGTAAAGTTGAGGGTGTGATATGAAACCACAGCACTCCTTTCACTTCAGAAAGGGGATGTTAGGCTCAAAACCATATCTCCTTTTTCACACATAAATATTTCTGTTTCCTGGATCAACCTTTGCTCTTGTGCCATCCCTTTGACAAGTGACTTGACAACAATGAATTCAGGGGAAAAGCTTGAGATTATTGTGAATAAAGGCTTACTAAACATCTTGCTCAAGAAAAGTAAGCAGAAAACCCCTTACAATAGATTTTCTTTAAAATATATATAAATTCAGTCTATTTTCTCAAAGATAAATGTTGTTTGGTGTTAAACTGCAGCAAGGCAGAGCTGAGTTAAAATTTAGGCAGCCGTCAGCCTTTTTTAAGGGTGGAGACCATGGAGCAGTTGGACACGCTGCTGGGAAAGGCTCAGATGCCTGTTATCTGAGGTTTTAGGGAACAATTTAGCAAATTTGCCTAGAGTGGTCTTGCCTTGGGCAAAGAATTAACTTCTGCAGGTCTCTTCCAGAACTGTTTTAATTTTCTCCATTTCTGCATTTCAACTCTGTACCTCTGCCCTTAACTGATGTCCCTGGTCAGTGTTGCAGTCACAAGCATCTCCTGGCCTGGCACTGGGAGGGGAGGTGAGTGCTCTGAGGAGTATGGGGAGACCCTTCAGAGGAGCTCCCAGGCACTTGCCTTCTCAAATGGTGATGGTGGTGGGGGCAGGAACACCATCTTCTACTAGGGAGACGTGGCTGCTCCGCACCACACATCACAGGCTGGGACCACATCCCAGCCATCACCAAGCAGTGTTCTCACCGCCTGGCTGGGCTGCTTTGATAATCAGGCATTTGTTGTGCCAAAAGTGAGCACAAACACCAAAACTTTCTCCTTTTAAGTTCTTCCATGAATAAGATGGTCAGTGGCACTTTATTTTCCTTGGCCAAAAATCTGCTGATGAGGAAAAGAGCTGCAGGGTTTATTTTGTGATGAGAGGGCACACACACTGGGATTTGGATAAAGCGACTGAGCACATGCTGCAATAGTCTGCAATTATTCTGTGTCACCTTTTGTTGCATTTTTCTTGCTTTTTAAGACTGACTGTCAAGAGGAGTGAAGTGTTTTCAATGATGCAGAGGACTTGTCTGGCAGTGACATCCTGGCAACTGTGCTACCATGGTCAGGTTCTGTCCTGAAAGGACAATTTCAGTGTAGCACCAGCAATAAATCGTTTTCTTCCATTTGCTGCCATGGATTTGTCTGATGGCTGTGGGTTAACATTTTCTTGGACTGTGCCTGCATTTTCTCAACTCTCCAGTGTTCATGAGAGTGTGTACTGATAAATGGGGCCTACCAACTCCACACATGACCACAGTTTTCAAATCAAGTGGAAATTGTAACTGATTGGCATTTCTGCCTCTACCAGAAGTCACTTAACTTGACTCAGATGGTTATTCAAGATACAAAATGTCCTGCCAGAAAGTTATAAGGGATCTTCTCCAAGAAAGAGATCTTCAGGTTAACTTTAGCTTTCATTTAGGGCTTCAGCGTCTCTTTCTGTCAGGAAGCGGCTCTCTGATGTCTCCTACCTAGCTAGGAGACCTGAGAGCCTGAGCCTCAGCTGGGCCAGGGGCTTTATAGTAGCTGATGCTATGCGACTAATTCTTCAAAATCCTTCCTTCCCTGTCTGTTTTTTAGTTCCTCCTTTCCTTCATGGGAAAAATCTGGCACAGATATACTTACAGTTTAGCTGGGCTACCCACGGGTCTTTCCTACTCAACTTTTATAGTTCTGTAACCCCATCACTTTTCAACAGCCATGCTTCCAGCCCACAACCAGATTCAGAGATTGCACAGCCAGTACGAGCTGGTGTTTGACTAACAAGAATCCACTAGTGTAAGAGAATGCACTAATGTAATGTAAGAAGCTGCACTCACGATTTTCCTCTGCAGGGGCGCTCCCCTTGCCCACAAGCCTGACAGAGCTGTCTGCAGTGCCCACGGCCTTCATCCGAGGTGCCATCCCTCATAGAGCATTGTAGCAAGGGTGTTAGCACTGCTCTGCCAAACTCCCAACCATAAGAGCCGGGCACAGTGATTTCATGGGATTTGCATTTGCTCTCCAGTGTCATGGATTTGTATTAGTTACTTGACTTTTAAAAAGAAAAGTTACGTCTTCTATGCCTAGATAAGAATACTAACTGTAGATCAAAAATATGTACAACTCTGTATTCTCTGACCTTGGGCATTTTTAGGGTTCTTTTCTTGCTCTTGTTTGTTGGGCTTTTTTGTTGGCATCCTTTTAAAGTGTAGCAATAGAAAATTTGTCTTTACAGCTCAATTCTTGCCACAGAAATAGAAAAACACCCCCCACTGTTTGATAGCAGAGGAGGGAATTTGTACCAGTAAAGATATGCTCAGAAGGCTATAACAATGTATTTTTATTTCTCATGTAGTTTGAAATCTTACTTCTTTTAATAGGGCTAATACTCAGGCTTCATTTCTCAATTACTCTGGGGTGATTCAAGATACACACATCCCAAGTCTTTGGACCCTTCCTCCTCACTTCCCACTGTATCAAAAGCCATAACGGGAAAAGCTGTTTCCCCACCTACCTTCAGCCTGTTGTCTACCACGAAGCTGTTTCGCACCCAGCAGTTGTGGATGCTGTAGTTGAGGATGTGATGCTGTGGCTTTCCACAAACTACTCAGGAAGCATCTGAGATGCCTTCATGCTTTCCCAGCCCTCATCAGCCTCGCCTGCTCCTCACCATTGTGGGTTGTGAGGCTTCACACAGTGGCCATCTCAACTGTGATCACTGCTGGATTGTCCTGAGGAATGTCACTGGGACTTTGAAAGCCTCCTGCCAAGGGATTTGTTTGCTGGCTGCATTCTGCACAGCATCTGCAAGCACCATGATGGGCTCAGGATGAGGGTGAGGAGAGCTGAGGGTGGGAGACCCCAGCTGCTTTCTCACCCCCAGAAAAGCTCAGGAGGCTAGCCCAAAACCAAAATGCTGACAACTGCATGCATGGTGCATTACTGCTGGTGGGACTATACTGTTTACCCAAGCCTCAGTTTCAGTCTGCAGTGCTTCATCCCTGATGGCTCCTTAGCCTGTCCATGGCTTGAGAGCAGAGGAGAGCTCCTACCCCTAGCAGCAGCATTGATTTTTGGTGAATCAGACTCTTAAAAGCAGGTCTTTCTGTGCAACTTGAGAATCCCAGCTTGCAGGCTCCCCAGCCTCCAGGAGACAACTGAATAAAGGACACTATATTCCCAAATCTTCCCATACCAGCACTTTCCCCAGCACTAAGATGCTCAGCAAAGTAGCTGTGCAAGTAATATTCTAAGAAACAAAGTAGAAAATTCATTAAAGGAACATGATGAATACAAACAGAAGTGAAACCATGCAAACAAAGCAGAGGAAAGATCTTGGCAAAAACAACTACTGCTAAGTCCTTGGTGCTGGGAGTACTTTTCTGCCAGGGCAGATGACAGTGGGGCAGTGAGAGCTGGGCAGAGGCATGTGGAGCAGAGGTAGAGCCCAGGACTGAGGGCAGCAGGGGTGAGCAAGTGGTTGAGGCACTCTGGGAATATTCAGCTGTGATTCCAGCAGTATATCCACTGCTGGAATGTGCCCTGGGACACTGGTGCATAACACCTCCACTGTCTCTGAGGACCACTGCGATTAGCTACTGAATCACCATGAATGCATCAGCCTTCTGGAGGACTGTCTTCTGCCTAAGAATGTTACCATCTCTTATCTCTTTGGGTCATGCTTATGTTCCTCCCATCTCTGGGAGATGGCTTTGAGCTACTGCACAGGTCCTGGTGGTGTTCTGAGCATCACAATCTTTTTCATTCTCTGTTCCACATCCACACAGAGCTCTCAGTACTGGCTGCACAGGTACCTAGATCCTCCTTGCTGAGAAATACCAGTCTTATTCTTATGTGTCTGTGCCCCTGAATGCCACCCACATGCTCGCCTTCAGTAAGGGCTGGGTGTTTTTTCAAGTGGCTGGGGTTTCTGGGTTTTTATTTTGGGGTCTTTTGTGCTAAGGGAAATGTGAAACTGTAGAACTATAAAGAAACCAAAAAGATGTGTCTTCACTTTCCCCCTTTAAATTTGCATGAAACCTTTGACTATCTCACCTGGTTGTTAAGGTCTGTACTTCTGTCACAGACAGAAACAAACTTTTGAAAGACAGCACTCCTGAAACGGGCAACTTTGAACTCTGCATTGCTTGTATTCGAATGTAATATCTCATAGCATCACAGAATGGTGGAGGCTGGAAGGCACCATGAGGTGTCAACTAGTCCAACCTCCCTGCTCAAGCAGGGTCATGTAGAGCACATTACTCAGGATTGTGTCCAGACAGCTCTGGAGTTTCTCCATAGAAGGAGACTCCACAGCCTCTCTGGGTAATTGTGACCCTCACAGTAAAGTTCTTCCTAATGTTCACGTGGAACTTCTTGTGCTTTAGTTTATACCCACTGTCTCTCTTCTTATCACCTATCATCACTGAGAAGAGTCTGGCCTCATCCCCTTGACACCCTCCCTTCAGACACTTGATCACATTGTTCAGATCTCCCCTGAGTCTTCTATTGTTCAGGCTAAACAGGCCTGGCTTCCTCAGCCTTCCCTTGTATGAGAGATGCTCTAGACCCTTTATCATTATAGCAGCCCTTTGCTAGACTTGTTCCATGTCTCTCTTGTACTGGGGAGCCCAGAACTGGGCACAGTACTCCAGGTGGGGCCTCACCAGGATAGAATAGAAAGGGAGGATCACTTCCTTCGACCTCCTGGCAATGGTTTTCCTAGCGCAGCCCAAGATACCACTGGCCTTCTTGGCACATTGCTGCTGGCTCATAGACAACTTCTTGTCCACCAGAACCCCTGGG
>JBCJKH010007787.1:53544-70675 GCA_039877255.1 Loriculus beryllinus | reverse complement strand
TTCAGCAGTAGCAGTCATTTTTCTCCTTCTTAGTAGCTGGTGCAGTGCTGTCTTTTTGACTTTCAGCCTGGGAACAGCGCTGATAACACCAATGTTTTTAGCTGTTGCTCAGTAATGTTTATTCTGACCAAGGACTTTTTCAGTCTCATGCTCTGCCAGGGTGGAGGAGAAGCCAGAGACAGGACACCTGACCCAAACTAACCAAAGAGGTATTCCATATGACAGCGCATCATGCCCAGTATATAAACTGGGGGCAGTTACCAGGAAGGATTAGATCACTGCTCCGGTCAGGCTGGGTATCAGTCAGCGGGTAGTGAATGGCTGTATACTCTTCCCTTGTTATTTCCCTTATCTTATTACTGTTGCTGGTAGCAGCAGTGGTTTGTGTTATACCTTAGTTACTGGATTGTTCTTATCTCAACCCATAGGAGTTACATTCTTTCAGTTCTCCTTCCCATTCCTCTGGGAGCAAGGGGAAGAAAAGGGGGGGAAGGTGGGGGGAGAGTGTGCAAGCCGCTGCATGGTTCTGAGTTACTGGCTGGGCTTAAACCATGACAACTTCCCACTGGAGGTGGAAAGGGTAACACAACAACTGTAAATTCAAAAGCAAGATAATCTTAGACCAAAAGCAGACTAATAAAATGATACAGCTTCAGCGTCACGTAAAGTAAAAACTGATCTTAGGCAAGAACTTTGACTGTCCATTTCAAATGCAAAACTCTGCTCTGTCAAGGCTTACAGTTTTGTACGGAAAAGCCACTCATATTCCTTGATGTGAACCAGAGACTAAGAAATCATTAAAGGCAACAATAACAATACTGCTAGGCCTTGTCAAATGCAGCACAGCCTCTGTGAAATGGCTCTCTCTGAGTGAACAGAGGTAAATAACAGTAATTGCTTTGTTAGATTGCATGCCAGAAATAAAGCCTTTTACACTCATGCGGAGTAAAAGTCAAAACCACGGCAGGAAGACTCAATTTCAGCAAACAGACTGTAATGAAATAATGTTGGTGGTTCTGCTAGCCAGAAGCTTACTTGGGCCTTTGAAATGGTAATGTCCTTCACTGTATAGTGGAAACTAGTAAATAAAGAATCTTGTTGCACAGAAATTGGTATTCTTTGAACATATACACTTATTTTCTCTAACAGCTCTATTTCCAAGTTAGTTCCACTACGACCCTTCTGCCTCCCCTACTTCTATTTTGAAGGCTACCCACAAGGTAACCAATGCTTGCTAATCCTACTTGGACTTGACAAGACACTGAGTCACAAGGAAGCTTTTCCCTTCCCCATCAAGCACATCTGTTTTCAAAATCTCACTCAAATGTCACCTTCTTGCACATGCAAAGAACGCTTGAGTCATTTGTGTACCTATCGGAGTAAGATCATCTGTCACCTTCTCCTGCCACGCTCTCCTCTTCCAGAAAGCTTTATTCTTTTCACATTTAACAGCAGGTGTTGGCAAGATCAGTCCACGCTTAAATCTTAGAAATTATACAGTTTCTCATCACTGATTCATATCTGAAATAAACTAGGCCCCCATCAGGCCACCAGGATTTTTTTGGCATTAAATTGGGCAGCATCCTAGACCGTAACTTTTACAACTCTTTGCCTATGCTCCCCCTGACACACTACATTGCTTAATGCAACAATCTTTGTACAATCTAATACATACCCTGGCTCTTAAAAACAGACTCATGGAATAGTTTGGGTTGGAAGGATCATCAAATTCCAACCAAAAGACAGAAAAAAGTTGTTGAGAAGATCAAATTATTACAAGCACACCGGGGCCTGATAATTCAGTTTCAGAGTGCAGACAATAACAAAACCAGAAAATGGCACAACTGGAACCCATTATTCTCATCAAGCTGGTAATGGAACACAATCAATCCACAGATCACTCTGTGATCTTCCTAGCATGTCATGCAACATGGGCCTGTCAATGTGCCATTTCATTCATAGTTTAATCAGCCAATGTGGTTTAATCGGGGGCACCTGACAACGTAGAAAACATCCTCCTCTCCAGTAAGTGCTGTAAGGGCATCATTTCCACAGCAAACTCATCCTCCACCAGAATGGGATCTGGATACTGGAGCTCTCTCTGAACACACAGCCAGTTCTCAGAGCCAGCTGTATGAACAGCAACCCTGCAGCAAGTCACGAGACACTTCTTCATGACATTGTGCCAACAACGGCTAGGCAAAGGACTGTCACTGTTAAATCTGGAACGAAGAATTTAAACTAAGAGCTCTTCCAAGTGAAATTTTGCATGCCACACCAAATAAATTTTATAGGTATCTTTACATTAAAGGAAGATGATGTTTTAAGTAGAAAGTCTCAGGAAGCGAAGTGGGATGAGTTTAGCATGAGAACTGTATTCAACAGAACCAAAAAACCAAAAATCAATTAAAAACCTAAATAAATTAGAATCATAGAATCACAGAATAGTTAGGGTTGGAAAGGACCTTAAGATCATCCAGTTCCAACCCCATGGCCATAAGCAGGGACACCTCACACTAAACCATGTCACTCAAGGCTTTGTCCAACCTGGCCTTGAACACTGCCAGGGATGGGGCATTCACAACTTCCTTGGGCAAAAGCTAGACCCTTCCCAAGAAAAGTACTGTCCAGATGCATTCTGATTAGGCATTGGGTGTAGAAATCGATTGTAGGGACAATATTATGTTGTCTTTTTCACTATATAGAAGTAAATTACAAATGAGCAGCTTGGTTTTCAAAATTACAGGTAAAAACACAGGAAAGCTACCCTAAAGGACACCTGTCACTTTAGGAAACCTGTAGAAAAAAATGAATTTTTTTGTACCATAGCAAAATGCAAGAAAACTACCAGGAGAGTGTTTTTAATCAAGGCATTCATTTCTATCTGCAGCTGTTCTGCATTTATTTTTTAGTTCACATTACTCCTATCTGCTTGCCCAGGGCTAATTCAGACGGAGGAAAAGCTGTATGTCACTCACTGAACAACAGTATAATTAAAAGTCCTACTGCTACAGCTGGTTTGAAACATTTGGGAGCTTGGGAATTGCAAGGAATTCATATTGAAAATAAAAAGGATCTAATCACAGCCTCCTGTACAGTTTAACAGGCAAGAGTAATTTCATGATTGCAGTTGGTTTGAATGAAACACATTGCTCTAATTATGTATATCATGTGTATACACGCAAAGGCTAGAATATATCTATCTAATCAGAGTGATTTAAAATATTCCTGACTTTCAAGATGATAATTAATCTGGGAAAACTGTTTACAAATCATGAGATCATTTCACACCATGGCATAAGATAGAACTATCTTAAAGATGGACCCCAGCCACACATTTAAATGACCCATTTTAGTGTACTGCTCAGCCTCTTGGAGAGATGTAGGGAAGTACACTCAAGTCTGTAGCAGTTTCTTTTTTAAACACTGAACAACTAAACCACATGTTTCATCATGCCACTGTTGAGGATGCCTACATGTTACTCTTTTCTGCACCATAGTATTCTTTCTGGAAAAGTCATTCCAGACTGATGTCAGCTTTGGTATATGAAGGCTGCAGACTTATTCTAATTGTAGCACTAAACCAAACGGTGCTTGTGCTAATACTTTCCACACTGCATTTCAGTCCACAGTAATTTTTGCTTACTTTTGAGCAAAATCAGCTCTGTCAGGTTTTGTGTTATTAGAACTGTACTTTTCCCACATAATTCTCATACAGAAGTGTTTCAGGTAAAGCTGAAACTAGAAATATTAAATGCTAGCTATTTTGCAGATTACAGCAATGATACAGGAAACAACACAAGACCAAACCTCATTAACTCTCTCTCTATAAATCAGAACTACTTTATCTTAGCATGTTTAGGGAGTGATGCCTTTTATAGAAGGCCTTTTGCAGACTAGGACAAGTTTGAGCTGGGTTTTGGAGGGAGATAGTTTGTTTCTGTGTTTTTTGGTTGGTTTGGCTTGTTTTGGGTTTTTTGGTTTTGTTTTTGTTTGAGAGGTTGTTTCCTAAGAATGTTACCCTTATGCAAATACACTTTTAAAATGTCTTTTTAAAGAAAACCAAGTTTTTTGTCTTTCTTAATTTCTTTTTCAATGAAAAGAACTGTGGGAACTGAAAAAAAAAAAAAAACAAACTAGCTCTACAAAGTTCTGATTGCCTCCTGAAAAAGTAAAACCAGTGGAAGATAATCATGGTCAGGGCCTGTATAAACAGACTGACCTGCCAAATCAAGAGAAATACTAAGAAATATTGAGAAATCAAAAACCTAAAAGAGTTAGTGGAAAACCTGGTTTATATTTAGTGGAAACAAGGTTTTTTTAGCACTTTGAGTTAAACTTTGGAACTGAGAGAGTAAATCAAAGTATTTCTTTTATGCCAGTATACAGGGTACACAGTTGAAATTGTTTCTGTTGTGCAGACAAGGGGACATAGAGTTCCTAATGTAGTACTCCTGTAGTAGCCAGGAGTACTCATTATGCAGCAATGTGAATCATGGAAGTTATATGAATGAAACACTAACAACATGAATGGTATGTGCTGCAGAATTTTGGGGTGGTTTGGGTGAGAGTACAAACTGCATTGTTTCAGGTTTGTCTTTACAATGTAATTGATCCCAACTTCTGAACATTTCTCTGATCACAAAGTTTCCAGTCCGATTCCTTATTCAGTGTTGCTTCAAATTGTGCAACTTCATTTTCATGAGTGGGAAACTGCTTCATTTGCCCTCTAGTAATACAATTGAAATTTTTGTTTCATTATTCATATTGGCATTATATGACTGATTCACAGAGTATGATTTGTACTCATTGTAATTTCTGTAACATTGGAAATTATGTCCTAGATGTTGCCTATGCTTATGATTTTATTTTCATTTCACATTAACATTTCATATTTCAGTGAAGAAAATATTTCGTAGCACAACTGGAAACATATGATATTAACTTTGAGTATTTTTCATCTGCTTTGTCTACATCAGTTCAGCTAGCTGCTTAGCCAAATGCTGTATAAAAGTATTGTGCTTAATTTACAAAGAACTCTATTCAATGAAACAGCAGAATACCTTTTGGGCTTGCCCAACTGGATACATAACAGAGACATCTGGAAAAATGGTCTAATTTTAAATTGTAAAATAATGTAGAAAAGTAAGATCTTCCCGTTTTCCTTTACTGGCTGAGAATTATAACGTGTAGGCAACTATAAGCCAAAAGAACACCATTCCACACACTGTTGATGTTATTTTAATTATTTTTCTGATTACTATTTAAGAACTCAGTTCTTTTCTCACTTACACCTGATGTATCCCCATTGTTATTCTGACATTTCTAACGAATTCTTAAAAACAAAGAAGAGACTTTCAGGTCAGTTTTCAATTGTTCATTTTGTATTTATTTACAGATACAGAACATATACCTGCCATGGGTTCGCTTGTTCTCAAGCTGTCTTAGGCTAATTCTTTTCCTATGATGAGGCCACCCTGTCTTTATTTAACTTGGTTATATTTAAATTTTGTCCTGTAACCATTGTCATTATTTTTTCCGTTAACAGGAAAAAAGATGATGCGCTATTAGTGTGGCTAAATTTTCCATTTAAACAATTCTAACTTGGCGCGCTTCAATACTTAATATTTGAGATTTCCTAAGTTTTCCCTCCCATCAAGACCGAAGAGGACCATCTTGGTAAAACAAGCAACTTAAGGATGACAAGCTTACAGTCAGTATTCTGTTCAGCATGTAAAGTTGGCAGCTACATAACACTTATTCCACTTTCATAATCATGGACACTGGAAAATGCAGTATTTTTCTCTCTCAGGCTTTCCTAATTCATTCCATATGCAAGCAGAACTTACCTCATGTAGCCAGATTTCTAGCACCCCCTCCCCATGTAGGGTCAGGGTCTCCAAAGCAAATAAATAAATATCACCTTTGTGGTCTGTTGGTTTTATACACACTCTCAGTCACACATATTCATCAGAACCAAAAATCACTAACTCCCCAGAGAACCAAGATTTAATTTGGATCACACATTACTGGCCAGACTAGAGAGTATCTTTACAATGACAATATTTACTTATATTCATCAACAGATGGTAAAACGGCACAGGGAGAAATGATTGAAGGAAACCAAGCAGTTTTTCACAGAAATAATGGCCACATCAGATATAAATTGTCAATAAAAAGCAAATCAGATATGTATAGAATATTTAATTCTTGCATAAGTATAGCTTGGGTTTTCAAGCTACATTATAGGTCAGAAATTATTTCCTTATGTGTCTAACTCAAAATTGAAATTTTACACTATTTATTTATAAAATTTTATTTTATTTTATTTATAAAATTACACTATTCCTCTCAGTTTCTTTGGTCAATGCCAAAGTGAGCATATGCAATACGCAAGTGAGAAATCAGAAGCACAGGACTAATGTGATTTGATATATGAAGCTGAAGCCAGAATGTTTTCTTTCTAGAGATGTTTTCAAAAAGCTGACTTCACTGATGACTTCAGTGGCCCTAGTGACATTAGGCCATGTGCAGAAATAACAGAGAAGGACACAAATACCAAGGCAGAACACAACTCTCATAACTATTTAGCTTTTTTTTTATTTTTTATAACCATTACTATTCTTTGGAATAGTTGCAAGGCTAATATAGCTTTTACTTTGGTTCATTTCTCCCTCCCCTCGCCCCCCCCCCAAAAAAAAAAGTATTATCCCAGATTATTATGTATTTTTTTCTGCATTTTAAGGTAGCTGGTTCATACTGGATTATCCTCCTCAATTATATACTCTAGTTCCTTCAGATCTTACTGTATAATCTGTTCAAACTGGACATTCATTTTATGCACAATCATCTGCCTTGAGGTAAAGAAACAAAATTTACTCTTCTGCCACCCATACATAGTTTGCAAGATAGCTCCATGAAAAAAAAGAATTCTTTTGTAATGTAGATTTTCTTCATTATTATCAATGTAACAGAGCTCTTCCCCACTACCAGGAAGATTGCTGTAGCTTCTACTATTCCCCCCAGAAGGTAAAGGCATAATTGAGAAAGAACAATTATTTATGCAGCTTGGAGAGAGAAATCTGCAAGAACTAGTGCTACATGATCCATCATTCAGATAAGGGGCTATTTGCTCACTAAATTACATCAGATATCTTGCAAGTTAAATCCAGGCTGAAAAAATCACCTAGAGTTAATATGTATAATGCAGAAACCTTAACCATCAATGGCTTCCTGGGTAATTGTCTGAGTGACACTCTCTGGCACATATACTTCTACCATTTTCCTATTTCATAGCATTTCATTCATTCATAGGGTCCCTTCAAACACAGAAGATAGCCTGCAAAAATGGTGGCAGAAGATGTATTAAAACCAGAAAATATTGCTGAAGAAATTAATTTTAAAGCATTTTACATGCTGAAATATACTACATAAAGCCATTCTTTCTGTGATCATCTGCAACAGTAATCTTTTTTACGATTCATCAGCTGACCCTAACCATGCTACTAAAAAAACAATACAGTTCTTTTGAGTCAATGTTCCTTAGGACAATTTACTACAGATGTGTAAGGAAACCTCAGCCCAGCATGAAAACAAAGACTTGTTTAATAATTATTTTAAGCATTCATGTGAAACTATAGAGCACATTTCTGTTTGCAAACCATGCAAAACTTTATTTGCAAGATACCTGAATGTTTATGTACATAGTTCTGATTGATTGCTCATTCAAATTGCCAAGTTGTCAAAAATAATCCAAAAACCGAGGTAGTAAATTAAGACTACTGTGGTCATTTTTGCAAGTTAATGTGTGTGTTCACTTGGCAGACCCAAGTGGAGAGAAAAGACTGCTGCTTGCTATAAATTAAAAATGCAGTTGCACGGTTTACATACATGGAGTTCTGGGTAGGTTAACCAAAATTATTTTTGTAACCATGTTATAGACGTACTCTATCTAAAAGTACAAGTGAATTGTGTGAAAAACAAAAAAAAAAAAAAAAAAAAAAAAAGAAGAAGAAGATACAGAGCAAAAATCTGGTCTGATGTAATTCCTGAACCTTAGAAAAAGATGTTGGCATCTACATTACCATAACATTCAACACTTACTTTATCTGGGGCCATCCCAAGAAACTACAACTTGTTCTAACAAATGGGGTTACCCTTGGAACTAGCAGGTGCTAGCCTGAAAACAAACAAAATGAGGCAGGTTCACCATAATATTCAATTATTCATTGGAACACTTTGCCCCAGGTACAGTCATAGAATCATAGATTAGTTAGGGTTGGAAAGGACCTTAAGATCATTTAGTTCCAACCCCCCTGCTAAAGCTCTGTCCGACCTGGCCTTGAACACTGTCAGGGATGGAGCATTTAACACTTCTTTCAGCAACCTGTTCCAGCGTCTCACTTCCCTCACACTTCTTCCTTATATCCAACCTGTATTTCTCCTGTTTAAGTTAAAACCCTTTATCCTTCGTCCTATCATACAGTCCCTCATAAAGAGTCCCTCTCCAGCATCCTTGTAGGCTCTCTTCAGATACTGAAAGCCTACTACGAGGTCACCACACAGCCTTCTCCAGGCTGAACAGCCCCATGTATGTCAAATGGGTTCAATAGAAAACTAGACAAGTTTTTTGAAAAGGAATTCACTGAGGTAAAGACAACTCAATACCCCATCATTATGTCTGGTTCAGAAGTCCCTGACCTGCACATCGTTGACAGGAAGTATCATTATTTGCTTCCCTGCCCTCATAGGCCACAGGTAGACACAGTTTTTTATGACACTGTCAGAGTCAGGATGTAGTGCTAGCAACACAGCCACTCCTACCATAAATATTCAAGAGTACATGTAGGTAAGTGCTGCTGGAGTTCAACATTTGTTTCAGTGAAAGCTCTAATGGATTGTCAACAGAAAGCAACCTTTTGAGATTTACTGTGGACAGTTGCTGCTAAAATAAGCTTTCCAGGACAGGAGACAGCTTTTTGTTCTGTGTTTGTACGATGCCCACAAAGATTTCCTATGATGAGGACAACAGGTTTACTGGAACAGTAAGTCCCAAACATTTCCAGTCACAGCCTCACTTAAAAGGGCATCATGACCTATCTTTTTCTAACATTTCTGGGATTGTGCAAAATTCCTAGTTCCTGTGCCTTTTATATTTTTGTGATTATAACCTCAAACAGGAATTAGAATCCCATATTTGGGACTTAGTGTCCATGACTTCTACCATAATACAAAAAAATAAAATTAAAAAAAAAAGTAGTTAGAAACAGAAATAAACTTCATAGAGACAGGACCATAGTTCTTGCCAGCAAAATGTCTGCAATTGTCATTGCAAAGGAACTGAAACAATAGAATAAACAAAAAGAGTTAACTGGAGTTTTTTTCATTCTTTAAAAGAGCAAGCATTGTAGCCATAAATTCTTGCCAGCTTTTGTTGCCATTTAAATAGTAGGAAAGAAAAAAGTGGAAGAGGAAAGTTGAATGTGAACTATCCAAGCTGCAATAACAGCACTCTTATCTGTGGTGCAATAACATGAACAAATGGGTATGATAAAATAAGTGTATAAGGGTAAAGATAACAATTTGCCATAATACCTAAGATTTGTCTTCCTTTTAAAATTTCTAGTAAACAAAATATAAAGATGTTAAGAGCTATCCTTTCCCTATTTTCTTTTGTATATCTGTCATCTTCCTGTAGCCAATTTTTTCTGAAAAGTTGATGTTTTGTTGAAGCAAATCCAGTAGCAGTACAGCTGTGCAAACCAGCAACCCATTACTCACTATCTTGAGAACCACACAAAACTTGGGAAGAATTAACTGTCTCTGAATTTCAAGGCTCTCTATACTTTTTTCCCTCTTACAGTATTCCAGGAAGTGAGGGGTAAAATAGATCAGTGATTTCATAGCACATCAGCTATTCCTGCAGTGAATGCAAGGTAGCTTCCTCTGCCTTTCATAGAAGAGTTACTTTTCATTTAGCTTGCATTTTCTACTGGGTAACAGCCTACATATGGACAATCACTATGCTGTTGCTGACATATTTCAAGTTTACATTCTGATTTATCTTGTTCATGAACACTTACTTTAAAAAAAGTGAGAAGGTCACCCATTTTCAATGGCAAAATGATGCAATTTTAGACTGCTTTATCTTTACATACAACCCAGGAAAACCAGGTGACCAGATCTTTTCAAAGTAATTTTACCACTTATTATTATCTGTGTGCCAGGTAATTTTATTTATGTGGTTTGATATGCTCTTTCCTAAAGAAAATCTAAAACTGTGGACATGAATTATGTTCCAGTTAGTCCTAAATTAGAACCAAATTGTTCAAAAATGCTTGAATGTCCCTGTTCTCCAGCGTTGCCAAACTCTGTGGAATACTTCTATAGCTTGCTTACATTGAGTGTTCCTTTAGGAGGTGCTGTATAAACCAACGTTAGACCAGGTCTTAAAGGCAGTAGGAAGGAGAACTGGTTAATGACAAATAATGGCACACAAAACAGGTTCATGAAATACCATCAGCAAATTTTTCCTTTGTTGAACAAAATATTCTGACTTTGAATCATCAGAAAGTTACCACCTCTGAAGGCCAAAAAACAGTGATTTTTTTCTGGAAAATATGTGAATCAGTATGAAAATTATTTCCCCAGTGACAGATCACCCTAATGGTTTCTTTTTTTCTTTTTATCTGTTCTTCCCTGAGCTCTTCCCTTGTTTTCCCTTGCATGCTACTCAGTTCCACAGTAATGGAGATATATTCCAGTTTTCTCAAGTCACTCTTTTCATTCTCATACGTCATCTCTACAGAAGTATTATTTTCACTTTTACGTCACCACTTCTCCTCCATCCAACTCATTAGCTCCTCTCCATCACTCTTCCTTTTTGTTCTTATATTTTGTACCTCCCTTTACTTTCTTTTTTAGTCTCTCTTTTCACAATACCAAAGTAAATATGTTGGACCATTTTTCACAACTAAGAACAGATACTCCACTCTGCTTCTACTCTGAGTACATCATGATTTGCATTGCTGCAGATATCTTCCCAAGCACTCACACCCCTTATGTGCATTTGGGTAGATGGAAGCTGTCCTGTTTGGCTTGTCTTCAACCCCTCCTACAATAATTTGCCAGGTAACTCTATATACACTTTTACACTCCAAAGAATAGTCTTTTCCAGAAACATCATCAACAATTTACCTGCTTCTCTTGCTAGAGATAAGACAGGTTTCCAGCACAGGCTTATTTCCTCCATATGCCTGCACTAGAACTCTACTCTTACTCCACACGATGAGATATGGCTGCACACTTTGCCTTTAAGCTAACAAGGTAGCATCCCATCAAAATTTTCATGAAGAGAACCCCAGCAAACCTTTCTTGATATTTTTTCCATGTACCACCTTGGGTGTCTCAACATCTAAATGGAAAGACAATCTTCTCCTATGGATGTCTCACCAAGGAGCATTAGACATGTAGTATTTTAAAGGCACACACTGTTTGCAAAGCAGGCTGTAGAGGGAGACATTAGCACAAATACCTTAATAGTTCCTGGGTCTTCTGCATTAAAAGGCACAGATGTAGCCACAGACTGCCTGATACATTTTCTGCTCCTACTCATCAATGAATTTAAGGGTTAGAGAATAGAGAAAGGAAATTATCAAGAGACCTACTTTTATAGTTAGTTTCACAAGTGAATGTTAATTGGAGGTGTGTTTGATATAAATAATAACCAGGTTGATATGTCACATATCTTAAATTGGAAGTCCAAATTGGAGGCAAACCTTCCCAACGGCCACCAAAAGTTTTATTCAGACAGCTTTAGCAAAATGAAACAACCAAAAACCAAAGAGTTTTAAGCTGCATGGAAACTGATGACAGTTAATGCAATGTAGATGTATTTATGAAAATAACTATGGATGCATTTAGGTATGTACAGTATTATACCACATAAATAAATACACATGAATTCACTTACTTCAGGTGGTAGTGATAGGATTGCACCAGCAAAGAATCTGTTACGAAACCGGTGGCAGAAAAGTGGGAAAAGTCCTAGTTTCCCTTCAAAGAAAAGTAGATTTTAATCAAATCTGCATCAAGTCTATGTCTCCCTTCAATGCAGACATCTAAATGTGTGTATACATATATATATACATATATATATACACCTACACAAATGGCACAGCAGTAGAGAAGGCAAAAACATAGGAGACAAAACCTCTAGATTCTTTCTGCCACTTAATCACAGCAAGACATTTCAAAGGCTATCTGTCTTCCTTATCCCTTAATTCTCCATATGTAAAACATGTGTCTATCTCAAACAGAAGAACTTGGTGAGCATTGTATTAGCAGAAGTGTTTGCTAAAGCTGATCTTCACTAAGAAACGTCCACCTATTTTCAGCACAAAGGAAAACTAGCAACAATATCAAGCTAAGTGAAACACACTAAGTAGAGGAGTACTATGAACATTTATAGAATCTGGAGTGAGACAGAGATGCAGGGATACTTGAAAAATAATTTATTTTCAGTCACTTTAAAGCTGTTTCTATCCATATATTCATCACAATAAATGAAATATGGAAAGAACTAAGATAAAAAGTACTTCTCACTCAGGTATAGACTTGTAGTACTGCTAAGTTTGACCTTACTATAATGGAAACACATCCAAAACCATAATGCAAATAAGGCTCCTTCAGATTATATCTCTCTTCCTGAAACAATCTGTTGTAGAAAGACTTAAACATTTTTTAAGGACATTTTTCTTACCTGGAACATAAGTTGCACGCACATGCATTTCTTTCAATGGTTACAATTTGCTATTTCTGAGGTCACAATATTATTTTTACACTATTTAGATTGTAAACTATTATTAACTGTGGAAAAGAAACTGTGTCTTTTTTATATAAGTCTCACCTTACAAAAATAGAAAGAGAGTATAGTTCCCAACGTGTGATATTCCATGTTTTTGAAATTACAGCCCTTAGGGATTTGTTTGTCATTAAATTAAAGCCACTAACAAATTGCTAGCTGTAAAACTTTGCATGAATATTGTTTCTTGCAAAATATTGGAAATAACTATTGTAGCATTACTCAACAGTTAAGCAACCTCTGTTTACTGTAAGTATTAGCTCCTCGAACAACGTGTCCTGCATACGTAAATTCATTCCCTTCGGATCCAGACTCCCAAATCCTAACACTTGGGTCACAAAAACAAAAACAGAAAAATATATGAACAAACCCTATTGTTAACTGGTCTAATGTTCATAGCTGGAAGAAACTGCTTACTTCAAAGAAATAAACTCATAAATAAATAAATAAATAAATAAAACATGGCTAAACAGAACCATGATTAATTTTCAGTTTTTTTCTTGCAAACAGTTCTAAAGGATATATTTCATTCAGTAAGAAATATTATTTTGTTTTGCTTGTTGCATACATGTGATGATCAAATTGTGCAATGACTTCTCTTTGGAAAAGTAAATGAAACACTGTCCATCACACATCCAAGCAACTCTTCTTGGTCACTGCAATTTCTATCTGAGCAAAAGAGGATTAACATGTTCCTACCTCTCGCCATCCATATGGTAACAATATATCAGGAAAACAACTTAAAAATTTGAAGAATCTCTTCAATCATGAATGAGTTCAGCACTGCAATGGGAGAATATAAGGTCATTAAATCTCTCTCTATTTCCTCTATGTCTAGATCCAGCAAACTAAACATTGGCTCTTTTTGGAGGGCAGGATCGATGCAGGTTGCACTTTCACCTTTTTTTTTTATTTTTAAACCATCATTACATGTAACTTATCAAATATAAAAGCACATATCTTAGAGGAGAACTTGTTATTTAATTATTTCTACTGCGGTTGACAACTATCATGCACAAATTTAATACAGAACCTACATTAATCCCAGAAGCTTAACAAAACTGGAAACTGGGAAGGAACACAACCATCTTCACTATAAACTGAGAGGAAAGAATGTCACAACACGTTTAGTACATACTATGCCAGCAGTAGTAAAGCAGAGATGGGAGTTAGCACCTGCTTAAGAAGAGAACAAGCATACTAACACTGGGAGTTAGGGGAATTTCCCACTAAACTACAACATATAGAAAGTAGGTCACTTTACTCTTTTAAGAATGAGGAAAAGATACAAAAATCTGAATTATATATGAACCATCACATTTAATTTTCTTTGTCTCCAGCAGCTCCCAGGAGCCTTGTGGACAGAAAAATCTGGATTTTACGACCCTGGCAAGTTAGTACTGTAGAGTTCTTCATGATCATTTTCATTATAGTCAAGGGTCTGTCAACCTTTGTCCTTTACTCCCCTTTACATTTCTTCCCATACCCTTTTCCCGGATTTAGTGCTTGCCTGTAAAATTTTACTCCAGATATAATTTGGCACACGAACATCTTACACACAGGCTTTAGCTAAAGTAAATATTGAATATATCCGCAATTTAGGATATTTAGCTCTCTTGCCAGGTGTTATTGTCAGGAAGAAGGGTCAAGTTCAAATGTCTAAGCAGTCGTTTTAAAATCAATAAATGCGATTGTCTCAAGTGCCATACCCAGCAACCTGAGAAAAATAAGTATCTTCCCTGCATGACCTTAATAGACAGTTATTTTCTATTCTGAAACATGGAGTCTATGTACAAAACAAGTAAAACTTTGTGCGGGAAAAAGGAGAAATGCTGCTCAATAACATACAACAAAAACCACTGCCATCTATAAATAGGAATAGCAAAGCTATTTGATACTAGAGTTGAATTTAGGAGTCACATTTTACTGAGTACAACGTAGTAAGCTAAATGTAAAAAATCCTGATTACAACACTTCCATGGAACAAAATAAACGCTGGAGATCAGCACCCGAAACAGCAGCCTAGAAAAAGAACCAGCCACTGGCAATTTTCCTTAGAGACTAAGTGCAAATTCAGGGCAATGAATGTTGTTCACTGGAGCTCTGAGAGAAGGATGGATAAGAAATGGCAAAAATACAGGCACACATACAGTACGCAGCAGGAAAGTTCCAGAGACAACTAGAGAGCACGTAGGATGATTTTTGTAAGAAATTAAGCAAGAAAGAGAAGGTTGGGGTAGGTCATTTTCTGAGAACAGTATTAAAGCAATGAGCCTCTCCTGTTTACTTCTTACAGCATTCAGAGAAACGGGAGTTCATAAATACAGACAGAATTGCAGACTACATTTCATCACCAATTTGCAAACGCATTCCCCCCAGATATCAACTAATCACCCAAGGTTAAAAAGAGATCAACAGCCTTGCACCTCTCCGAGAGCAAACACCTTTGTAACAGCACCTCCCCTTCACCTGCTGAGCACCACATTACTTCTAGCATAGTGCTAGAATTTAAAGGAACATTAGGCAAGTCTGTTCCCATGGGAAGTGCTTCCTTGACTTGGTGTTGAGAGACTGCACCAAAATGAAGCCAGAGAGAAGTCAGGGGCAGTGCTGCTGGGGGCGGGGGGGGTGTGCTGGTGTAGCACAGTTAGATTAGGCTTTGATTCCCTCTCCATCTGTGACAGCCATCATGGGTCACTCCCACTCTCTCCACTCCTTGTAGCCTTTAAAAGTTAATAGCATGAAAAGCCTTCGGCATAGTCTTCATCATCTGGGGAAATTGGCATGCCACAGGGCTTCCATTCAGTAACAGCTCTCACAATCTAAAGCCATTTTACTTAGGAACTGTAGTGTTTTCTTATGCTGTTACTCAGCACGTGGTATGACAGCAGAGGTTACTCTTGTGTGACAAAATATTGGCAAGAAACAAAGGAAATCAGCAGCAGGAGTGATGCCATGGTGGCATAGTGGCTTTCCAGGTAAAATCCGTGTGCAGGTATTAAAAATGTGAAAGCAAGAACTAACCCATCCATGCAGAATTTATAATGAAAGATGAGAAAAATCATTATTATAATACTAGGTGCTTAATCAGGACACTCCTGTTGGAATAATGCCCCAAATGCCGGAACAGATCATCAAAATATTCAGAAAGAACAGTAGACACTAAAGTGTTTTGTTTTACCTTTACCTGAATAAATATTTGTATTGAACTGTGAGGGGGAAAAAAACAAACAAAAAAAAAAAAAAAAAAAAAAAAAAAAAAAAAAACAAAAACCTTTCTACTGTAAAGTTCCCATTCTTGGCCCTGATATGTAATCTCAGAAAGAATAAGAACAAGAACAATTTCACATTTCTAAGGCAATAGATCTAACCTAGAAACATGCCACACATTGAAAGAGCAGCTGAAGTGAGCAGTGAAAGAACTATAATGATAACGTATTGGTACAGAACAAATACTCAAACTCCAAACTAAGCAAGCAGTATGGAGAATGCAGGTGCCATGTATTGTAGATGTCATCCAACACATGTGCTATAAAGAGAAATTTGGCAGAAAAAAAATAATGGCCAGCCTATAAGCTGCAGTGACAGAAACAGAGGAAGCAGAACCAATGTGTCTTTACATACAACTGAAATTGAATTTTCCTCCCCTTTCAAAGACTTCTTCCACTGTATCGCCCCACATAATAATGGCATCAATATATTGCAGATGTTCTGGAGCTTGCTCCTGTTCCAGTGCAGTCTGGATCAGTCCATGGCAGATGGTAGGGCTGTGTTTCTACCCCTGGGGCAGTCAGTTCCGAGTGAATTGGACACCCCTCCAAGTAAAAGCAAACTGTGGCCTGCACTCTGCTGCCAAAGGAACTGAGAAAATGCATTGGCAATATCAATTGTGACATACCACCTGTCTGCCTTTGACTCCAGTTCATACTGAAGTTCTAGCATGTCCGGTATGGCAGCACTCAATGGTGGTGTGACTTCATTCAGGCCACGATAGTCTACTGTTAGTCTCCACCCCCCGTTAGACTTTTGCACTGGCCACATGGGGCTATTAAAGGGTGAGTGGGTCCTGCTAATCACTCCCTGACTCTCCAGTCTATGGATCAGCTTATGGAAGGGAATCAGGGAGTCTCGGTTGGTGCGATATTGCCGCTGGTGCACTGTTGTGGTTGCGATTGGCACTCGTTGTTCTTCGACCTTCAGCAACCCCACAACAGAAGGATCCTCTGAGAGACCAGGCAAGGTGGACAGCTGCTCAATTTCCTCAGTCTC